>PVIU01004541.1:89382-125562 GCA_004026605.1 Ondatra zibethicus | reverse complement strand
CACCTAAGCAAAGTTATTTTGTCATATTGTATGCATGCATGCTTCTACCTCTGCTTAAGACATCTTATATATTGATAAAATTTTAGGATATATTTATCATATTTCACTATACATTTCTACCTCTGATCAAGATACTTATCCATTACATTTTGAAGTCATTGTCCTCATTTGCTGCACAGTTGCTTAAAGATTGTTTAATGTTCTAATATGAGGCCTTACTCTTTAAGCTACATAGGTATTAAGAATTATAGGTCAATAGTAATACATTTGTCACACTTACAGTTAGACTAATCAGGTTCTTTAGATACATAGATATTGTATTCCACATAGATAGGTGATCTTCAATCACTTCAAATAACTGTAGAATATGACTTTTAAATAACTTAGGGTTCTATTGTTGTGAGACATGATTGCTCTTGGCAGCACCAATCTATTCCCGAGAGAATGTTGGACATCGAAGACACTCCACTTGGAGCTTGTTTTCTTCTTGGCAAAACTGGCCTTTGGAGAAAGAACTGCCCATGCCTCGACCATTGACCAAATGCACGGTGTCCAGACAGGACAAGCAGGATACAAGAACAAAGACTGCCAAACCTTGCCAAGACAGGGAAAGACAGTTCTGAAAATATTCCTGCCTCTGAAAATGGTCTGTCAGTTACTCTAGGCCTTAGCCAACGTTGGTTGCTCCAATGTTGCAAATGAGACTTTGAGCGATTACCCAGGTAGCCAGTTGTCTGTGTCATATATTGCACATTTTGAAAGTTGCTTGATTTCACTTCCTGTTTACTCAAGTAATATTATTTCCCTTCTCAGGTCTTTGATGGGGTTGAAGACTAGATAGTTGTAGTCACTTTCCTCTCATGACTTGGCCAAGTCATTTCTTTTTCTTTTCTTTTTTTTTTTTTTTGCGTCTCCCTGACTATGCCTTCTTTTCTCCTCTATCTCTACTTGAAATTCTATTCTGTTCTGCCTTAGGCCAAAAGCAGCTTCTTTATTAACCAATAGTAATAAAACATATTTACAGCATACAGAGGGAAATCCCTCATCAGATCTGTTTGTTTTCTGAGTCAGGGTCTCACTATGTAGCCCTGGCTAGCCAGGAACTCAGAATCTGCCTGACTCTGCCTCCCAAGTGCTGGTATTAAATCTATGCATGGCAGCCCATGCCTGTAATCTCAGCACTAGGAGACTGAGGCAGAGAATCTTGAGTCAGAGGTTAGCTTGAGGTACATAGTCAATCTTACATTGGTTACATCTCAATAAACAAGTGAAGTGGGCTCACATGTGCACACATGAGCACACTGTTAATAATTTTTTATTGATATTTATTGAGCTCTACACTTTTCTCTGCTCTCCTCCCTGCCTCTCCCTTCCCCCCTTCAACCCTCCCTCAAGGTCCCAATACTCCCAATTTACTCAGGAGATCTTGTCTTTTTCTACTTTCTACTTCCCATGTAGATTAAATCTATGTAAGTCTCTCTTAGTGTCTGTATTGTTGTCTAAATTCTCTGGGATTGTGGTTTGTAGGCCGGCTTTCTTTGCTTTATGTTTAAAAACCATCTATGAGTGAGTACATGTGATAATTGTCTTTCTGTGTCTGGGTTACCTCACACAAAATAATGTTTTCTAGCTCCATCCATTTTCTTGCAAAGTTCAAAATGTTGTTATTTTTTTCTGCTGTGTAGTACTCCATTGTGTAAATGTACCACTTTTTTTATCCATTCTTTGGTCAAGGGGCATTTAGGTTGTTTCCAGGTTCTGGCTATGACAAACAAAGCTGCTAGGAACATAGTTGAGCACATGTCTTTGTGGCACGATTGAGCAAACTTTGGATATATACCCAAAAGTGGTATTACTGAGTCTTGAGGAAGGTTGTTTCCTCATTTTCTGAGAAATCACCACACTGATATCCAAAGGGATTGTACCAGCTTGCATTCCCACCAGCAATGCAGAAGTGTTCCCTTTTCCCCACAACCTCTCCAGCATAAGTTGTCATCAGTTTTTTTGATCTGGCCAAGTCATTTCTAATACAAGACTTAGACTCCTTATGATAGGATAATTATTGAAACATTTAGCATATGTTTCTTGCTTGATATTGTTTATTCTGGTTGTAATTCTAATTTTTATACTGGATATTTGTTCTCATTGTATATAGTTTTTTATTAGGCTTAGAACTCTCTTATTTAGACAAAAGGGGAAGGTGCTGTTGGAACTCCTTCAGCTAATAACCTTTAAGATACCAGCCTACTTGGACTTGGTCTTATATTATAAATGCAACCGTAAAGTGTTCTCTCTCTCTCTCTCTCTCTCTCTCTCTCTCTCTCTCTCTCTCTCTCTTTCTCTCTTTTGGCACCTGGATTCAGTTCCTGCTCCTCACCCATGCAGAGGACTGTGATCTGTGAGACTACCCCTAAATAGAGAACCTTTTGTTATGCTCAATTCTGAGCTAGAGTGGGACTACTTTATAGCGTCCATCTTCAGAGAATAGAACAAATTCTAGACAAATAAAGGAGACAAGACAGTTTATTTGTTGATAGGACACATACACTGTGTTTGCTGGAGAGTGGCATTAATGATGCGTCTGTTGAAGCCCCTGGCAACACCACTCATGGATATGGGGGGCACAATAGGAAGATCCTCACCTAAGAAGAAGATGAACTCAGTCTGGGGAGCAGGAGTTTAAGGCATTCTTAGGACATTTGTGTAAGGATGTGATCACTGTATTACAGAAACGAAAGTAGAGAATAGAGATGATATTGCTAAAAAATTTAGTGGTTTTTTTTTTTTTTTTTTAGAGGAGGTGTTTCACTGTGTTGCCTTGGCTGGCCTAGAACTCAGAGGTCTGTCTGTCTCTGCCTCTCAAGTGTTAGATTAATGACATCTACCATCATGCCCACCCAACTCAAGGATTAGAATATGAAGGAATCAAGAGCTCAGGAAATAGTAATGAGTCTGCAAAGTCAGTCCCCTTTTCCTGTCACAGAGAGGCAGGAAAGAAAGTGCTTATGAAAAAAAAATCATCCACAAAATATTATTCCTAGAGAAAAGATAAATGGAGTTAAGACCAGAAGGAGGAACAAGTGGAGAAGGAGACAGTGGAAGGAGTTCTTGTCAATCACAAGCTCTACTGGGGATTCTGAAGAGGAGCTTGGGAGAACTTGCCTGAGCACTTAGATAAAAGCCATTCCCAATGCAGGAGAAGAGGAAACTACATAATGAGTGCATTTCCAACTCAAAATAAACAAACAGCATTATAAGCAGAGTACTCTTCCCCTTTAAAAACACCTACATTGGGTTTGGAGAGATGGCTCAGTGGTTAAGATCACTGGCTGACCTTCCAGAGAACCCAGGTTGGATTCTCAGCACCCAGTGGAGACTCACAACCACCTGCAGCTCTATTTCAGGGAACTGATGCTGTTTTTTTGCTTCTGTAAAAAACACACACACACACACACGTAGACAAATACTCATGCACATAAATGAGAAATTAATATTAAGATTTTCACATTGCTCTTATTTTAAGTCTCCTATAAAGGAAAATACCTTCATTGCTTTAAAGTGGTTGAAATAAAAGTAATTTTTCATTGAGTGAAATAATTGTTCTCCTATAAACATTTTTCTTCTTTAAGTGATACAATAGAACACATTCCAGAATAGCATTATTGGATGGCAGACAAAATACTCAAGTGAAGGTCACAGTGTCTTTAAAGGGTACAGAATTGCTTTCTGGCAAACATGAGAGAATGATCCACTTAGAAGCTTCTCCAAACACTCAGGGGCATGTATAAGAAACTTTGTCCCAGGAATGTTTACTCCTCTTCCGCCAACAGATGAATTGAAATAATACATGATTACACTCTGGATCAAAGTGTCTCAAGTCTTTAAAGGAAAACATTGTGGATGGGAAATGATGGGGAAAACAGTTATCAACAGTCATCCAGCAGCAGAGAGGGGTGGGATGAGAGGAGAGAATACTCTTGGCGGGCAGCAGTGTAAAGGCTGTAGAGTTAGGAGTGCAGGGTATTAGTGACTTAGGATGTCCCAGCTGGGAGAAACTAGAGATGAGATGAGAGCGATAAACCACGGTCATTTGACTGAAAACCTGCAAGGCTGGGTACAGATATGGGCTGATCTGATAAGCAAGAAGAAGTCCTCAAAAATTTAACAGGAGATTGACCAGGTAAGAGTTTGAGATTGACGACTCTGTGCCTCGCAGACGAAAATCAACTAAACATGGGCAAAGGAGATCCTAAGAAGCCAAGAGGCAAAATGTCCTCGTATGCATTCTTTGTGCAAACTTGCCGGGAGGAACACAAGAAGAAGCACCCGGATGCTTCTGTCAACTTCTCAGAGTTCTTCAAGAAGTGCTCAGAAAGGTGGAAGACCATATCTTCTAAAGAAAAGGGGAAATTTGAAGACATGGCCAAGGCTGACAAGGCTCGTTATGAAAGAGAAATGAAAACCTACATCCCCCCAAAGGGGAGACCAAAAAGAAGTTCAAGGACCCCAATGCACCCAAGAGGCCTCCTTCTGCCTTCTTCTTGTTCTGTTCTGAGTATCGCCCCAAAATCAAAGGAGAACACCCTGGCTTATCCATTGGTGATGTTGCAAAGAAACTGGGAGAGATGTAGAACAACACTGCTGCGGATGACAAGCAGCCCTACGAAAGGAAGGCTGCCAAGCTGAAGGAGAAGTACGAACAGGATATTGCTGCTTACAGAGCTAAAGGAAAACCCGATGCAGCAAAAAAGGGGGTGGTCAAGGCGGAAAAAAGCAAGAAAAAGAAGGAAGAGGAAGATGAGGAGGAGGACGAAGAGGATGAAGAGGAGGAGGAAGAAGAGGAAGACGAAGATGAGGAAGAAGATGATGATGATGAATAAGTTGGTTCTAGCGCAGTTTATTTTTTCTTGTCTATAAAGCATTTAACCCCCCTGTACACAACTCACTCCTTTTAAAGAAAAAAATTGAAATGTAAGGCTGTGTAAGATTTGTTTTTAAACTGTACAGTGTCTTTTTTTTGTAGAGTTAACACACTACCGAATGTGTTTTTAGATAGCCTTGTCCTGGAGGTATTTTCAATAGCCACTAACCTTGCCTGGTACAGTCTGGGGGTTGTAAATTGGCATGGAAATTTAAAGCAGGTTCTTGTTGGTGCACAGCACAAATTAGTTATATATGGGGATGGTAGTTATTTTGGTTTTTGTTTTGGTTTGGTTTGGTTTTGGTTTTTGGTTTTTTTTCATCTTCAGTTGTCTCTGATGCAGCTTATATGAAGATAATTGTTGTTCTGTTAAACGAATACCACTCTGTAATTGCAAAAAAAAATTGCAGCTGTTTTGTTGACATTCTGAATGCTTCTAAGTAAATACAATTTTTTTATTAAAAATAAAAGAGTTTGAGATTGAGAAAAAAAACTGCCTGGGTTGTTGAAGACTGTTAAGACAGAGGTGCTTCACAAATTTGGGGCATGGATTGTCATGACACATTGAACAATGGCCCCTCAAAGATCCCAGGCCCTAATTTATAGAACTCATGAACGGTATTTTATACCAGCAAGGGTGGTGGTGGTGCAAATATGGTTAAGTTAAGGGAGTTCGGATTGGGAGAGTATCCTGGGTCACCCAAAAGGGACCAGTGAGTAAGTACTGAGTTGTGAGAGATGTAAAAACCCAGGGCTCCAGTCCTGCAGGGAACAGGCCACAAGCCAATGAAAGCAACCGCCTCTAGAGGCTGAAAAAGGTGAGGAACTGGAATAACTCAAAGACGAACAACCTTCTAAAGACAATTGTTTCAGAATACTTGAAGATACTGATGAAAACCATTAGTTTGCAAAGAAAATGTATATATTATGTAAATGCATGATGTCTTTAAAATGATAGTAGAAGTTTTATAAGTCCACTCACAACCATCTATGGGCACTCTGGAGAATATCTGGATCCCATGTTAAAAACACCTTGGAGCTGATAGATTATTTCAATGTATACTTAGTGCATATAACAAAAAAGTCTAAACTGTATTGATGAGGTAAGGAAAGTGGTGTAAACCTGAGTTATCATAGCAGAAGTTCAATACCTAACATGAGAACAAAGTTCTATCAGTGTTCACTCTGGGTTTTGAAACCTGTGAGAACAAGGGAACAGGATTGTCAGCAAGAAATGGGGAAGGTGAAGGATTGGGAGCAGGTTCAATCAGTAAAGATAAGCATAACGACCTGTGTTCAGACCCCCAGAAATCACACATGAAAAAGAGAAAGCTAGACATGTTTGAGTATGCTTAGTACCCCAGCTCTGGGAAGGCAGAGCCAGATGGATTTCTGGAGTTCACTGGTCAGCCAGCTTAGCCTAATTGGCAAGTTCTATGGTAGTGAGAGGCCTGTCTATACACAAACAAACAGAAGAGATGGGCAGATTCTGGGAACAGCATTTGAGGGACAACACTCTGGCCTCCATATACATGCACACACATGAGAATGTGTACTTCCACACAAATGCACACCTTCATATACTTGCACTCACATTCACAAGGACCACCCCCCCTCCAACACACACAAATGGAGAAGATGGAAAGACAAACAGGCAAGTTTGCAGGGAAAAGACATGGGTTACCATTCATGGTATGGCAGCCACTATGTGAGATCAGAATCACATTCTGAACTTCCCAGGCCTTGGGATCTTGCAGGTGGGGGATAGAATATGAGGAAACCCAGAGATCAGAGATGAGGGTCAAAGAGAATGACTTAAGTGTAGCCAACAGCTCTGTTGGTCAGGAGCTATTTTTGCTAGCAAGGAATAGAGTGGGGCCAAAGGATCTGGAGTTGCATTTCACTGATTCATCAGAAGAGGGCGTAGCAAGCATTCTGGAGGAAAGTATGGACTCGGGGTCTGGAAATGCCTTGATGTGGATCAGGACTTATCCAGTGCTGTTCATTCAGGTAGAAGCAGGAAGCCCATTTCCAAGTCGTTAAATGCATTGACAGGGCTGGCAAGAGGGCTCAGCTCTTAAGAACCCTTGCTGCTCTTCCAGAGGACCTGAGTTTGGATGCAGATCTTTTTGGCATGGCATGTCTCTAGTTTTCTAGGACCTGTGAATGTAATACACTTAGTACTTTTTCTGAGTCTCTTTTATGTCTCCTTTTGTGTCATCATCTGCCTGACTATCATATAAAAGAACACAGAATGATGTTTATGAAGTGACTTCTGTGGTGCCTCATGGCACTGAGAGGTGTCTGCATGGGGTCAATGGAAAACAGGCTTAACCTATCTAATCTCATCTGCCCTGTATCACAGCTCAAGAGGGTGTTACTCGAAACCATAACCACTTACCTGTGTTGTGAAACTTCTGATGCATGATGTTGTCATAAAGGAAAAGGCTGTTTGGAATCTAGAAAAAGTATTGACAGATAGGAACACTAGTGTATGGTAGTAACTAAGTGTCCTATAAATGATGATAGATAATCCATTTGCTACTCAAAGCTGGCTTCTGAGGTTTATATTAGCATAATCTCTTTAGGGCAAACTGAGAGACAAAGATGGTAATTCCCTACTGAAAGTTCCGTGCCTACTAAGTGGTAGAAAAGAAATAGAAATCCAATCTCTAACTCTGGGGTCTTCAAGCTCAACCCTGAATTCTAATCTCACTCAAGAATAAGGAAAATATCTTTATCACTGCTTGCCCTGAGTGCCAAGTCATGACCAGGGAACTGGTTTCTTCCATGGGTAGGTCCCCAAAGTTAACACAGGTCACAACACAATCAAGCCAATGTCTGAATCTCCTCCAAGACAAAGTGATGAGGGTGAAGATGTTGGGCTTCAAGTTACAAAAGGTTTCTTGGTTACATAAGGAATAGGAACTGCTGAGATTTATCTGGAAGACAAGTGTGAGGACCAGGACCATCTAAAGCAAGGGAAGACATACAGGATGAAAACCTGGTTGAGAAAAGGGGAGTATGAATAATACGGAGTCCCAGGATAGAAGGCATCAACTTTGGGAAGATGTATGTAGAACCAAGAAGGAGAGCCTATGGTACAGAATATGAAGTAATTCCTTTTTTTGGAGGGAGTGGCCTTTAGGTAAAAGGAGAAGTTTGGTTATAAGGTTTTGAGGCGCTGATAGAGGCAGCCAGTTCCTTGGTCCAGTCCGTGTTTGCTAAGATTCCAAGATTCCTCACCTGTATGAGTCCCTGCCAAGGAGGAATGCCCAGGTGCCAACAGGAGTAAAACAGCTGCCTTTCACACTGTAAACTGAAAAGTAGGCATTTGGTTATAAGCCAAAGTGAACTTGGAATGTGAGTCATCTTCCAGGGCCTTTGTTTTTCTTCCTGCCTTCTTCCTCCTCCTCTTCTCTTCTCTTCTCTTCTCTTCTCTTCTCTTCTCTTCTCTTCTTTTTTCTTCTCTCCTCTTTTCTTCTCTCTCCTCTCCCTTTTCCTTTCTCCCCCTCCCCTCCCCTCCCCTTTCCCCCTTTTCCTATTTTTACTTTGAATCAGGGTCTCACTATGGATCCCAAGCTGTCTTGAAACTTAATCTGTAACCCAAGTTGGCCTTGAACTTTCATTACCATCTTTATATATGGGCCTATCTCAGACTTTTGAGAGACGGAATTACTGCCATCTTCCCAAGCATGAAGACAACATATTGAGTCTCAGTCAGTTCCACTCAATCAAAATCCTGATTTCAAAGGAGAGTCGTTTTTAGTATACAATATTTCTTTATATTCTTTGATGTAAGTTTAACTTTGTTTGATGTAAATTCCATACATTTATAAATGTATTTTGATCACATCCAACCTTTCCCGCCCTTCCCCCAAACCCTCTTCTACAAATCCCCTCCAACTTCATCTCTCCATCCCCTCCCCCTCCTTCACTCACTGAGACCTGAGACTCAGTGCTGCTCGCAGGTGAATAGCTGAGGGGCCCGCTACTGGAGCTTCAGCCACCTACCAGTGGCCACACCCCGACTCTACCTTCCCCAGGAATCTTCAGCTACCACTAGGTCCTCAGGTGGGGTTGAGAGTTTGTGAACCCCTCCTCCATCCATGCTGAAATACTGAACGGCTTGATCTTGCTCACAGCTGCTGTGAGTTAATTCAATGGCCATGGCATGTGCAGAAGTCTGCATTTCACACAATGCTCCTCCCCATCCTTTGTCTCTTACATTCTTTCTGCCCCCTCTTTCCTGATGTTTTCTTAGCCTTGAGTGTACATGATGATACAGGATGATACTTAGGGCTTAGTATACAGGATGATACTTAGGGCTGAGAGCTGATTATCACTTCTTCCATAAGAGAGTTTTTCAGACTTTCATTACCATCTTTATAGGGTCCCAAAGTTGTAGGACTTCTATATACTAAGACTTATTTCACTTACTCATAACTAATGATATTATATTCCATAACATTCTAGAAATCTTCTACGCTCCTTCACTTTCTTCAAGTTCCCCAAGTTTCACTACAGGTGAAGTCTATTTTTGACGTAAAATATTCTGACAAAATACTTCGCTCTATTTTTCTCTATCATATATACAAATGCAAAAGCAACCTCCCAGTTCTTCTTTCAACTAGACTTTTGGCCCTGACCTGCCTACTGTACTTGAAGGAAACCAATGGACAGTAGTTCTAGAGGGTAGAGATAGAGAAAGGATTTGTGTTCAGATACTGACCTCACCACAAAATGACTGGAAGACATGGGGGTCTTTATGCCTTATTATGGCAAAGCAGGTAGGTTATATCTATACAAAGAACCACACCCCCCATTCTGTGACCTTATTCATTCATCTGCAAGACAGTGGGAGTGTTAATAAGTTAATTTCTTTGACAACAACTTGCTAAATGAAGTGACTGGTATCTAACAACCAGCTGGTCCTCATCTCTGCTTCAGTTTTACCCTAAGTTACTTGATAAGTTGGAACTTGTGTACATTCACCAAATTTGCCAAGGCCATAATCAGGAAAATGCTAAGTGGTAGAAGAGAAATATTTGTCGTGGGATCCAGGGCTGTTTTTCTTCAATCTCCTATGCCCAGAACCCAGTGCTAAGTATATAGTCACTCAAAACTTAGTCCATTGTGGTGGCACACACCAGGGATGCTGAGACAGGAGGATTTTTGAATTTAAGACCATGTAATTAAACCCTAGTTTAAAATGTTTATCAAATGTTTGTTGAATTGGACAAAATCAATGGAGAACACAAAAATAATAAATCACACTATACAAACAGCATAGGCAATATGTCCATTCAATGTGTTTCAAGACAGCAGCTCAGACCACTTTTAAGGTATTGTTTACAATTTTTCATGTACCAAATATAAAACATCTTTAAAGTTACAGGAAAATGTTCATATGAGGATACTTTGATAACCATTTTGAAGCAAATTGATTATAATGTTTTCTTTATTGTCCTTCAAAAACACACCAAATGTCAACAGTCAAAAAGGCTTTGATATCATGGAACAAACATGCAGTGGGGAGCCTTGCTTCATTTGGTCAACACAATTTCCCTTAAACAAATTCTCTCTGTGTAAATGTTCATCATCTTTGGACCCAAAAGATCAATGGCTAAAGCTTGGGGGAGGGCATGAAAGGCCTGGATCTAAGGATGCTCTATTGATACACACAGTAGCTCAGACTATGTTCCACTCAGATACCTCAGTCAAAATGAGTTGACTTTAAAAAGCTTCTTAACTGCCCATGTGATCATTAATCGATGACTTTTCTATTCATCAATCCATCTGGGAAAGCTACTAAGCTAAGTGGCGATGTGATTAGCTACTTGGAAATAAATCTATCTTGGGTCAGCAGTTAAAAACTTCAGCAGCCAAAATCCTCAAGCTCAAGATCTGAGTTCAATCCCCAGGACCCACATGGAAAGAACTGACCGTGGAAAGTTGTCCTCTGACATCCACGTGTGCATTATGGCACATACACTCACATTCACATGACACAAATGTTTAAAGAAAAAAAAGATGATAAAAAAAGCTAACTGAATAGACAGGGCTGGAGTCTTCAGATTCTGTGGATTAAACGTGAAGATGTGCACAGGTTCCTTACACAGCATCTGTCCATCAGAACTATGGAATTTCAAGACACACCTTTGGCTCTCAAAGACAAAGGTTTTGCTGTCAGACAAATGTGTGCTGTGCACTGAGTTTCTGTGTCATGGTCCATTCAAAACTACATTTTGTTTCCAGGTTTCTAGAAGCCATGGAACTGTATTTTCCACTTGTGAAGTTAATGTTTTGATTTGTAAAACCGCCCTCTGTGATTTCAGACCGGTAACACTTTCCCTGCATTTATGTCTCGGTGTCTTCAGAAAGGCAATGGAGAGCCACGGAATGGTCCTCAGGAATGGATGCCAGGTCTTCTCTGAGGACAAGATAAGGAGTCACCTACCTGAGAAATAGATGGGTGACCTCTACTGTTTCTTTCTTTCCATCATTTCACAACAAATAAGCCATTAGGAGCTCTAAACACTGCTCCTCTGTATGTAATGGCCCCACAAGAATTATAAATTGTCTGTATAGAAACTTCTAGAAGAAATGTTTTCTGCTGTGGCACTTTTATTGGCCCAATTGATGTTATATGTGACTGATGGCAGGACTGGAGAGTTAACCCAGGGGTTAGGACAAGTTCCTGCTCTTGTAGAGTACCTGAATTCCATTCCCAACACCCATATGGTGGCTCACAACTACCTATAACTCCAAGTCATGGAGATCTGATGCCCTTTTCTGGCCTCTGAGAGCACTGAATGCTTGTGTACATGCACTCAACACACTCAAATATACACATAAATATAAGTAACTTTTTTTAAATGATTGGCCAGGAGAGAGTTACTTGCTAGAACAAGGAGTTCCCAGGCTTCTGGGACTGGACTGAAGGCTAGCTAACACACAATAACCAGCAGAGATCGAGGGGGGAATCTCCCCATTGGCAGAGCTCAGAAAACAAGCGATGAACTCATGTTCAATTTGCTGAGCAATCAGGAATACTCTGCCTAGCTTCCTAGCTAGTGAGAGGCAAGGGGGTGGGAGATACACGGAAATACTGGAGAACAAAAGTCTTACTCAGATCTTTCCCAGCTCACTGTTAAAGTGTGGGGCACGAGCACTCTATTTTGACTCCCCAACTTAGTAAATAATTTGGGTTCCTCTCATAATAACATTGCAGTCATAGCACTAAGTGCCTTGCTACTTACACTGGCTGCTGTTGGCCGTGCACTGATGTCCAGCCATGTGCCTTTGTTATTTTGCTAGGTTGTTATTTTGAAGATTGGAATGCAGTGGCTCACTCCTGGCCTGTGTGGCCAGCTGCAGGCCATCAGGAGAAGCACATGATTGGGCCTAGTGACACGTATTGGACAAGTCTGTGGCCCTGGTCTCACTCTCACAGTAGCTTCAATTCTGCTTAAGGACTTTCCCCCAGTTTTCTGTATTTATTCTACAAATAACACAGTGATAAAGAAACTCCGAAAGTACGAATTAAACTCCATTTATAATCCCAGATTTCCTTTCAGGTTTTGCTAAGTGGGATTGCCTCATGTGCTTGAGCAATAAACAGTAGGAGATTGGGCTCAGAAGACTGCAGTCGGAATTCTCACGCACTCATCTTCCTGCAGCATGACTTTGGGTAGGTCACTGCTCTTGCCTATCTTCGGTTTCCTCACCCTTGAAGAGACGGGGTCTCTTCTCTAACTCAGCACATACCTGTGGAAGTTCTGCGTGCCATGGGCATACTAGGTCCTGAGTGAACGGTGAATGCAGATTCTAATCTTCAGGCTCTCACAGTATAGCAGGAAACATGGACAAGACCTTGCCTCTTATGCCTGCCTTTTGTATCTTAGAGGATTGTTTTGGAGTCTTAACAAGATACTTCTTGCAAATGTATGATAAATTGTGATGAACTATTTTGTGTGTGTATGCATCACATGTGTACCTGTGTGTGCATATTCATGTGAGTGCATGAGTATGGTATGCATGTAGAGGCCAGGGGACAACTTCTAGTGTCTGACCTTTCTTTTCTTTTCTTTTTTCCGTCTTTTTGAGATAATGACTCTCACTGGCCTAGAGCTCACAAATTAGACTAGGCTGCCTGACCAATGAGTTCAAGGGATTCAGCCCATGTCTCCCTCCCCAAGGCTGATTAAAAGCTTATACTACCATATTTGACTTATTTTTTTTAAAACATAGGTTTGGGGAATTGAATTCACATCTTCATGCTTGCATGTCAAGTTGCACGTCAATTTATCCACGGAACTGTTACCCCCATTGATGAAGAGCTATTTTTAGAAAACTACTTACAAATTGGTCTTCTGTGAATAATTTCATTGTGAGATGTTCTGTGTCTTCCCTGTAAACAAAAGATCTATAGTTTTACATATAAGAATGTAGTTATATCTGTATATGTGTGTGTGTGTGTGTGTGTGTGTGTGTGTGTGTGTGTGTGTGTGTGTATGTAGTTTATGGACTTTCAGTAAAGTGGGGTGGTATTTCTGATGCAGAATATTTGGCCCAGCTCTGTAGAAATGCAGTGTTTTGTGTTTTGCCTCTTCTCAAAGGCATATCCATCTCTTACCAGTCTCAAAGAGACACCATTCCTGACCAGAGATACAGACAGGAGGACCTTAGGACAAGGAAATGACAGGATATTGTTGACAATAGTCAACAAGCCCAACTGTGAGGAGCTTTTACAAGTAGGCCCAGCTGAATTCATGGAGTGGCTCTTTGGCTGAGTATAGTGCTGGGCAGCAAGGGTCTGCTGTCAATGTTATGGACATGGTTTTTGCTTTCTTTGTGTGTTTTGCTTGCTTGTTTCTTTTAACCTAAGCTAATGTCTAAAAGCTTATTTCTGGGATTTTGTAAGTGCCCCTATGCCAGGGTTTTTGGGGAAAACAAGCTATATCAGACTGTCCCACAGCTGAGGAAATCCTAAAGAGGGACAGTCTCTGAAAAATAGGAATGTCACAGCATCTGTCATAAGCCACCTTCACACCAAAATCTTATCAGCAGAGTTGGCTTCAAAAACCATTCCCAAGGTTGATAGTTCTCCTGAGAGGAGGCTGAGTGACATAGGGACCTGATGGTGGTAACAATGAATTTTCTTGAAGCCTTTTTTGTCCTATTTGTGAGCTTGATGTTGCCCTTAATCATGGGGAAGCCAGAAAAGTGGCAGAAGTGAAAACTGAAGATGGCAAAGTAGAAAAATACTATCCCTTCTATAATGGAGGATCTGTTTCAAGAAAGGTAGTCCTGCCTTTAAGCATCCTGGAAAGAGGCTAGAGCATCAAGGAATTAGGATTGAATTTGTAAGTCAAATTAAACTTTTCAATGACAAGAGTAATACTCATGAATCATAATCCTAGCATCAGCCTTACTCAGAGAACTGACTCAGAGCCGAAGTTATGATCTGGGATTTACGCAAGTTGAAAACCATGTGAGTCATACATCAGTGCCAGTGTCCGCCTGAGGTGTTTTTTTAAGGTGATGGTTGTGAAGAGGCTGACAGACTAGTGAAAGAGTACAGTCTTATTGTTCACCAGCTTGCTACCTATCCTGATGTCAACAACTCTATTAAAATGGAAGTGGGCATTGAAGATTGTCTGCACATAGATTTTGAATATACAAAGTCAAAGTATCATTTAAAGGATATGATCCTTGGAAAACTTTACTTCTTATTAGTAAGAATAAAAACACAACACATGGAGTTACAGCTGACCAAGAAAAAGATCACAGGAATTGGACCCAGCACCATAACAGAAACAGAAACAATCGCTAAGCATGAAGTAATGGATGGAGTACCAGCAAAAGGAGAATCTTTTTCCATAGGATATTTTTATCAGGGTATGATCCAATTCCCACAGTGAGGGATGTGAATAAATAGTTGTTTTCAGTAAGGTGCTCGTTGAACAAGAAGTTTTCAGTAAGGTGCTTGTTTATGGGAGACAAAGGGTACTTCAAGCAGCAGGAGATCATCCTGCAGAGAAAAGCACCTGAAAAACTGAGAAAACAGAGGATGAACTCTCACCAGCAATTTGAATTTCCAGGATCACAGGCTTCTGTGGGACTTCCTGAGATGTGAGCAAAATAAGACAAAGAAGTAAGAACCAGAGCTTTAGCCAAGAGGTGAAGCTCAGCAGGTAAAAGTTGCTCGCAGCATGGGGAATGTCCAACTCCACATCTGCCAGTCTTCCTTATCCTAAAGTGCTGCGTGTATTTTACAGTATGACCAAAGATTCTTTGTGTGTGGAGGGGGGTGGCAGGAAGGAGGACCGTCCCAAGTTTGATTTGGGTTCAACTTATTGTCAAAGTATCTCTTGCTGTGAAAAGAGCTGCGGCAAAGTTCATTAACTCATACAGTGCAGGTTCCCTTGAGCCCTTTCAGCCACACCAAGAAACATGAGACAGCACTGCTATTTTTGAAGGAACTGGGATCTGAGTGCATTATACACACTATATGTGTGTACATGTTCACACAAGGGGAAATAAGGAGCTGGACCTAAGGGCTACATGAGTAATTCAACTTAAAGAAGATTAGGGTCTCAGCACCCATGTCAGGCAGCTCACAACCTTCTGTAACTCCAGCTCCAGTGCATAGGATCCTTTTTCTGTTCTCCATGGGCACTACACTCACATGCACACACATACCACAACACACAGAGAGACATAATTCAAAATAAAACAAAATTTTTAAAAGGAAGAAAATGGTTTTAGTTATCAAAAGGTGAGATGAACAGGGTTTGGACAGGAAGCCTAGCAGAAAGATAGCATTCTAGATGAAAAGCTGTAGCACAGACAGGAGTTTGTAGGCAGAAATAAGCAAGGCATGGTGTGAAGTCCATATGAGTGCTCTCAGGTGAAACACAGTTTCATGTTGAGAATGCTGAGAATACTGTGTATTTGAGCAGTCACAGGGGACTCATACCCATTGGTTGTCTTGGCCCATTTTCTGCTGCTGTAACAAAATACCTAAGGGCAGATAATACATAAAGGCAAGAGGCATTCAGCTCACAGTTCCTGGTGAGGGGCTGTATCTTGCATAATAAAAGAGAGCAAGCTCGCTACTTTCACCATAGCCCATCTGTTCATAGATTCATTCATACTCCATAGATGGATGCATTCATTCACCAGGGAAGCTCTGACTCTCAGCTGTTGCACTGGGAACCAAGTTCCCAGTGAATGAACTTTTCAGGGACCATCGCAGCAGGAAATCTTAAGTATGGATGTAGGGATTCTGGTCTTCACCTTAAAGATAATGGGGGAGTGTAGGGTAAAAGGGACAGCCAAAGAAACCCCCCCTAACTATGAAACCAGAGCCAGTGAAAGAAACACACCCGGATTCTGAGACCCAAGCCAGTGAAAGAAATGCTTTAGCTCTAAACCCAGACCCAAAGAAATGCACCCTGACTCTGAAACCAGTGCCAAAGAAACATGCTTTGTTCCTAGAATCAGAGTCAGTGAAAGAAATATGCCCTGGCCCCAAAACTAGAGCCAAGAGGCTTAAAAAGGCCAGTGAAAGAAACACAGTTTGGCTCTGAGATCAGACATCTCTGCTCTGAGCAGGGAAAAACTAACCAATCCCCCTTCTCCCTGAGAAAACTCCCCCCCACACAAGAAGCCCTATATAAGCCCTATGCCTGTTCAGTTTGGGGCTGCTCTTCTTGCACCCTGGTAGATGCAGCCACTTTGCTGGATTCTTCCCTCCCAATAAATCTCTTGAACAAGGTTTGGGTGAAGACCTTTGGCCGCCCCTGCAGGAGCATGAGCAGAGACAGACCCGAGCAGGGCTGTAACACTTTCGCTGTGGAAGCCTTCTCTTAGCAGTGCAGAGATGTTCGGAGATGTTCGCAGGAGAAGTCAGAAGAGGAGGGGAGCAGAGCAGGACTGTAACACTTTCACTGGGGCAGCCTTCCCCTAGCAGAGCAGGCTGCTGCACTCCTGTAAGCACTTCCCTAGGAAGCCCTCTCCTGCTGGAGCAGAGCTGTCACATTGGGGAAACCTTCCCTAGAGCAGTGCTGTAATGCTTACTGTGTGTGGTCTGTGCTATCCCCTGGCTCCCGGCTGCCAGAGCACTCTTTCACTAGAGCTGTAACACTTGATATTCCCTGGTTCCCAACTGCCAGGATCCCTTTTCTTCTGAGCTGTGACACCTCCAGGGAGTCACTGATTGTTACAAAAGGAAAAGGTATAAAACCATTTTTTTTAAATAAAGATTTTGTCCTCTCAAGCAATGTGATCAACAAGGCAATTCTGAGTTGGGGAGTGGGGGCTCATTTAGTCCAACTCAATATTATTTTTTCTTTTCAATTTAAAATGAAGGGGCAGGAGAGATGACTCAGTTTTTAGGAGCACTTGCTGCCCTTACAGTGAATCAGAGTTTGTCTCCCAGCTCCCAATCACCTGTCACTCCAGTTACAAGGAAATCTGATGTCCTCTGCTGACCGATCGCATAGGCACCTGCATGAATGTGCACATACCCACACACAGATGTATATAAATTAAAAATTACAAAAATAAACCCTATAAGTTTCTTTTATTATTTCCATAAATACTGACATTTAGAAGGTTGACTTTGTTTACCAAAAAAACAAAACCTTTTCTGTAATGTTGGGAAGCCACTTAAGTTTCAAGATCTGTTGGCTTATAACATTGACAATATAAATCATTGTGAAAGGGTAAGAATTTACAAAAATTTGTGTGTGTATGTGTGTATGCACATCTGCATTAACACATTACAGCTGTAAATTATAATGGCAACAAGAGGGTCTTGTTTACTCTGTGCTGGTTAACCTGTTTCCGGGAACTCAAGCCCCTACTTCTATTCTAACTAAGCCTAGTGCACAGATTCACTGAGTCTGGAACATTCCCAATACATGCTTGTAAAATGACCTTGTACTGGTAAAATAAATCACTCTACAAGACTGACCATAAACATAAAATGTAGATCTAATTTTTATTCAACAGATTGAAAACTGAGGACTGAGAGGCAAGCAAAAATATAGCCAATAAACACAAAAATGGGAGTGGTAATTATTATTTAGAGAAGAAGACATAAAATGTTTAATGTTCAAAGGGAAAAGTTTACTTTGACAGAACATAGCTTACTGGGAAGCTGTGTTGATGATGAAAACTCATACAAAAGCAGCTTGCTTAGGGTGCAGAAAAGCAAAACTACATACAGCAGTTTCTCTTTCATATATACAGTTACATATGCATAGAGATCTATGTGGTATAGATATATATGTGATTGTACTCATAGGCATATGTGTGTACCTACCTATATGTGTATATGAAGGAAAAGATTTCAGGATTTGGCCTTGTGCAGTTCTAGGAATTATTTGGCTGCCTCTGACAGATATATTGCCTCATCCCTGAAGCTTGAAGTTCATAGGACAATCAGGAAGAGAATATGGGTGGGGGAGGTCACCAAGAGGGAGGCATCAAGAGTACTCCAGAATCTGCCATCATCATCTGGGGTTTATGAGAACAGACTGATATCCACTGAAATCCATCAGTTCCAATTGCCTCTGACCTTGGATGACATGGATTAGCTTACAGAAGCTAGGAGGCTTCACTGTGGAGTTCAATATGCTCACACCTCGTGTGGGGGTTGAAGAAGCTGAAGAAAGAACCAGGCAGCATGGAAAGGCTGCAGGTGTGGATATGGCCTCATTCCAGCAAGGTGAGCCAACAGCTGAGTGACAATATGTGAGCTACAAACCTCTGACCTCAAGCTGTCGGCTGTCGCAAGAGTTTCTCTTAGGACACACCATAACGAGAGAAAGGAGAAATGGGGGGAATACACTTGGCTTACCAGAGTCACAGGCAACATAGCGCTGACACAGACAGCAAAACTTTCCATTGGAAGCTTTGACCATTTTCCCCCCAGAATAGGAAAATATCAGATAGATAAAGAGGAGCAAGAAAAACTCTAGGATGGCCCCCGGGTTTCCCGATCTAGTGTACGTACGCACTATAGTCCACCCGAGTATGAGCTAGCCTTTGTGAACAGAGTGAGAGCTTGCCTGTGCTGTGGTTAAGTTATGTTAGAATGCACAGGGGCCACCTGGATGCAAGATCGCCAAATCAGTTGACTTTGAGATGATAAGAGGATAATTATCCCAACTGATATAGTTAATTAGGTGAGCCCTGAAAGCGTACTAAAATCTCCTTCAAAGTAAATTATTTCAGTGTGAAAAGATCTGGGAAGGAGATCACACTGTAAGAACCAAAGGACAGCTGCTAGCAGCCCACAGCCAATTGTTGGCCACACAATGAAAGCCTTAGACTCTCAACAACAAGGAAAGGAAATCCACCAACACCTTGAGGGCGCCCACACACTGACCTTTCTCTGTCCAAGCCTCCAGAAGGTGGCATAGCAATCAACACCTTGATCTCAGCCTCAGGAGGTCCTGAGCAGAGAAGCATCAACACCAGGCTGGATTATTGCCCCCTTGAATCTGTGCCATAACACATTTGTGTTGGTTGGAATTAAGCTTGAGATAATGCTCAATTGCTGGTAATTTTGTTAATGCAATGTAAGAGACTACTACACTAATTATAAAGCAGCACAAGTTTAAATAATCACTAACCTTGACTATATAAATATATAACTTTGTGCAATGCCAAGATCGACTTTGGAAGTTTCCGAACTTTAAAAGCATTGATCATATATCTTAACCCCATAGACTTTTTAAAGATATTTCAAAGCTGAAATCTTAGACAACACATTCCCTAAATATTCAGAAATCAAGATAGACACTAGCAATACAACTTTCTGGACTGAGCATTCCTGAAATCACATTATGGACAGCCACTTGGTCTTATCCATTTGTATCTATGCAGCTATTCAGGAGTGAAACATTTAATAATGTAATTAGCTAATAACATAAAAATGGAAGAACTTATTTAACATGAACTCATTCAGTACTCCAAATCCATTTGGTGAAATTTAATGGCCATCCATGTTTAATTTTATATCTTAGCAAGTGTGGAGCTACAGCTTGGTGATTAAGAGTTCAATCTGGAAGAATAACAAAATAAGAGGTTTCTAAAAAATTGAATGAGTTATCATTTGTTTTTATAGCTGATTTCTCAACTTCTTTATGTGCCTTCTTTTTAGAATAATTTCGGAGATTAAACACTGCTTTAAACTATGGTACTTAGATTTTGTTAGATTGACAAATATGTTAATGTAGTTAAATTGGTTTTAAAATACATATTTTTACCTGGAACTAAAGTCACATGCTGAGACTAGTTTGACCTTTGAGAGGATCATCTTATTTTACAATCATTTGCAGTGAAACAATGTTCCAGTTAGCTTTAAAATATATACGGTGCTAATTGGTAAAATTATTAGTCAAATATTGGCCTCAATATTTTACTGCTAACTTGCAAAATTACAAGTGTTTTTAAATAAGAAAGTACATAATTTTTTTTTAAGAAAAGAATTTGTTCTGGTTTTTTTTTTTTTTCAGAGGACCTGAGTTTGGTTTCCAAAACCTGCATAAGGCAACTCCAAACTTCTTATAACTTCCTAGCACTGCTGTCTACCTTCCCAGGGCACCCTCATACATGTGGCACACACACACACACACACACACACACACAGACACACACAAGAGAAAGGAGAGGAAAGAGAGAGAGAAATAGAGAGAGGAGAGAGAGAGAGAGAGAGGTGGGAAAATATATAGATATATTTATTTAAATGCCTTAGATTTCAGGCATGCTGGTTTACAATACACCCTTAATCCCAACTAGCCTAATTATTAAGATCCAGGTCAAACAAAGTCAAATAGTGGGGCTTGTTTGGATAAGTAAGCAAGTGTGTTTCTTAGAAATTAACAAAAACTCTTAGCATGCTAATAGAAGTGTGAAACAGTGAATGGTGGATGTACCAAAGGCATTGCGCTTAAACTGAGGAACCATACAAGGATGCTGGTTTTATTATTGATTTATTACTTTTATAAAGATTTCAAAAAAAATAAGAAAAGGAAATAAGGAAATATTCATATTGTAAGAGAAGAGATATAATGGGTATTATTCAGACTTTATTAATCTGCTACTTCAAAACATAAATAATTGTGTTTGCAACAAATTGTGGCTACCCACAGTAGGTAGGTAGTACACAGTAGTAGGTCATCTGTTTTTGTAAGTAGTGTTGTTCACTCTGTAGGGAAGAAAGAAACACTATAATGAAATCCTGTAATACATACCTATCTACCTTTACAGGACTTTGTAGAGGTTGTATTATTGCTTAATATTCACATGAACAAACTTTTTTTAAATTTGTATGTTCCTGCAGCCAAGGCACACACATGGAGGGCAGAAGAAAGCCTCAGATCGTCTGCCACACACACACACACACACACACAATTATATTTACACAAACACACAATATCCCAGAATTAAAACTGTAATTTCAGTTACACATTTTATATTTTTAATCTTTCTAGTATAGTTTGTTTCTCCCCCTCCTCCTCCTCCTCCTCCTCCTCATTATTCTTCTTCTTATTATCATTATTATTATTTTGGTTTTTCCAGACAGGGTTTCTTTGTGTAGCCCTGGCTGTCCTGAAACTAGCTTTGTAGTCCAGGCTGGCCTTGGATTCAGAGATCCTCCTGCCTCTGCCTCCCAAGTGCTGGGATTAAAGGCGTGTACCACAAATGAACTTTAGAATTAAAGTTCAGTCTTTTCCCAAGACTAACTAGTGAAGCAGCATTAACTTTGTGATTAAAGTAAGTCTGATATTTTCTTCATCAGATACCTAGACAGTCTCTCCGTTTACTCCTTTATGTCTTCAAATACAAGGGCATCATTTCCTTCCCCAAGGCTTAACAAACTTCTTCAAACTTCTCTTTTCTGGAGGTTTATCTGCACTTATTTTTGGAACTGGGATCTTGGACAAGATCTTGTTCTTCTTTCTATTGTTCATTAAAATCTAAACTGGATTTCTGTGTGTATGCTGTAATGGCAACATGTATTTTTCATGGGGGTGCCCTGTGCCAGTTTAGGAAGGAACAACCCTTCTGAGTGGTGAGCCCAGCTCTGTGGTAACTTCAGAGTTGACACACACAGGATGGCCAACCTCTGGCTTTGCCACCACAGTCCTAGATACCAGATCTCTAAAGTCAGAAACCATGACAATAGCATGCAAAAAAACTATCTCAGCAAAATAAAATCAGGCTGTAGTTTCTTTTGAGACAGTCCTAACTCCCGACTGCTCTATTTCATCTCTGCTGAGATGTCTCGAACCCCAAACGAGCCCTAGTTTTTAAGAACCACACTAACTTAGTGTAAAGGTAGTGGAAGAAATTGTCCATTTATTTTTCTTTGAGAATGAGTGAGACAGAGGGAAAGTTGGGGGGGGGGACAAAAGGAGGGGTGGCTACTTGGAGAGGCAGGAGGATCTGGAGTGTGGGGGGAGGGGGATATTGGGGGTAGGGAGTAAGGAGAGTGACACTCAGACACAGTTGGGAAAACAGCACCCATCATATGGCTACAATGTTTCTATGCACCCCTCCTTCAGTTCAAAGAAAGGTATTTACTGCCAAAAGGTTATAAAAACTATGAACACCATTGTGCTATAAGAAAAAAAACCCAAAAAACAAAACTTTCCCTGTGTATGTAAAGAGGGCTGAAGATCTGATGTGAAGAAACGAGGAAGACAGGGCAGTGGTGAAAGTCAGTCTGCTTTTATTTTGCATTTTGGCCAAGTAGAGGCCACGTAGATGTGTGTCCATAGAGCACCCTTGCTCTTAAAAAGGAATAAGAAGTTAAAGTGAACCTGAGTGCTGAAGTCTGCAATTACAGGTTGGAGCACTGAGCTTCAAACCTGTAAGCAAAGAGTTCGGTTCTCACAAGAGGGAAGAGATAGAAGGTCTCAAAAAAAAAACCCGACCAACTATGGCCTCTCAGGTAGAGCGCTCCACCAGAAAGACCCACTGAGGTAGGACCAAAAAGCAGGGAACTGTCATGACCAAACAGGAGGTTATTTAGACAGAGCTGCCTTGAACCAACACGCCAGGTCAACACCACTGCCTGTCGGGTGCACGGCTCAGGGTGGCTATATCTGGAGATTGGGGATTTGTTTATTGTCACGTTTCTCCCCACAAAGATGAAAGGAAGATGGAGTCGCTGGAGTGAGGAGTCCACCAGAGCAGAGCCTCTCCCAGAGGATAGCTAGGTGACAGATGACTTCAGCCGCATTCAGCTTTCCACAGCTAGCCAAGTCCTGCAGCTGGAGCCGGGATCTCACAGGGCGTTTCACACGCCCAGTTCACATGCTGTAGGTCAGCAAAGTTACTATTATCTTACTATAGAGAGGGCTGGGCATCTGGACAGTGCAGTGGAAAATGAGACTGGCTGAGCCCAAATGTGTCTTCCTTGGGATACAGGAAGGATGGCTGGAATCTTGCCCTTCCCATCCTGGCTGGTGAAGAACTGCAGTTAGCGTGGGGTGGGGCTGGAGACGCAGGGGAGGTGAGGAGGTGACATCACAAAGTAACTGTTAACAGCTCCTGTTGTTCCTAGCACCGGGGCACTGTGGACACTTAGAAACGTCTTGCAGCTGCCTGGTAAGGGTCTGCTATTGACATTTTACCGTGTAACATCCCAAATGGAGCTGGGAGGTCTGCGGCTCCATTTTAATAGAACTAGAAATAACCAACTTTCTGTTAAAAGGAGTTTGCTTTACTTATGCCTTACATTTATGGCACATTTGTACAAAAGAATATTGCACAGTCATTAGAAAGATGAATTAAACATTGGCATAGAAAGGAACACAATAGATTCTAAGAGAGTAAAACCAGTTTGATCAATCTCACTTTTAGGAGGAAAAGTATTGTACATATCTACTAATGAAAATCGTGTAGGAGAGTATTCCAATTCTGGTTATCTCTGAAGCCAGGAGTTATGATATTTTGATGTTTTACTTTAAATGTTTATAACTTTTTTGAGTTAATATGATTTTATATTCAGAAAAGTTTATCCCCCCCCCAAAAAAAAGCAAGGGAAAAATGGAACAGCCAGATGAAATGGTAATTTGAAGTAAAACAACTTTGAAAGACTGTTTTCAGCATAAGAGAAACTTGGGCTTGTTTGGGACCCTGGGATAAAAGTCAGTTTAGGAAAGAAAGGAGGTGAGGGGAATATTAACTGGCTGGAGTCCCCAGAGGCTGGATCAGAGAGCCAGAATGGGGCTTCCTGCAAAAAGAAGACAAAGGAGATGACACAGAAATAAACCGAGGCAAACTTTTGAGAAGGAAGGACACGAAAAGAAGTATAGCTGATGAACCTTACTTGTTTTTCTCTGGAACCCCTAGGGGAGAAATTAGCTGTGTGGGAGCTGGAAGGGCCTAGGGGAGGCACGTGCCTGCTGTGGAGAAGGAAGCACGGTGGGATCAGGATGAACAAGTGTGTCGGGGAGGACTTGGGGGTTCAGCTCCAAAGAGAAGGATGATTGTAATTCATGGTGCAATCTGGAGCCATGGACAGGAAAGGTTAACTGAGGACACACTAGCAGTGCTGATGCTGTGACATAATTACCTGCTAAGGGACAATCAATTCAATGATAGGAGTTTCCCTAGAATCGTCCAGCTGTCCGGGGAGAGAGCACGTGAGACAAATCCACAGCCAAGCATACCCACAGTTGGGCTTGCACAACGAGGATGGAGACGAGAGTCAGCAGGTCAGTGGAACCCGAGATGCAGGTAAGTGCATCATGAAGCCAGGCAAGCTGACAGTAAGAACTTGGTGGGGAGAGAGGCTGGCTTCGTGAGAACGGTGCCAGGCAGATTTCAGGAAGAGTACGGATGAAAAAAAACAATGAGGAATGGACATTTCAATCAGTGAAACGAATCTTGGTGTTAAAGACTTTGAAAGAGAAACCGTCCTGGGATATGACATAGTTTCCAAGTGTGAACAGACAGAACTGGAGTGGAGCCCAAGGGACAAGGCCGAGGAAGTAAAAAAGTGAGATCAGGGTAGGGGTGTCAGGTTTGTAAACAATTGATGGTCTCCTGAGTGGGAAAAGTCAGGCACACCAAAGAGAACGCTGGATCCAGGGAGGGTCACGTTCAAATGGAATTAAATGCACATCGAAGGCTGGTCTTGAACACTCACTATGGAACTGAGGCCAGAGAGCCCAGCAACTTTAGTTAAAATTGTTAACAGCAGAATGGGTCAAGGTGTTGACTAGTGTGGAGCAACCTCCCAGGTGTCTGCCTTTGGGGTTTTGGTTCATTGTACTTCTTATTTTATTGGGCACGGAATTGCCACTTAGACTATGCTGTGTCTGATGCATGGCTAGTATTTAGTGAAAAGTTTTCCTGGATGAATGAGAGGGTTGGATAGATAGATGGATGCATGAAAGGATGGATAGATTGGAGGGGAGGGTGGATGGATTAATGAATAAATGAAATAGGATGGATAGGATATAGATTGATGGCTGGGTTGGGATAGATTAACTTATGGATAGATATCATTCATGGATGGATGGATGGATGGATGGGGTGGGTGAATGAATGGGATAGATGGATATAAAGATGGGTGAATGGATGGGATAGATATGTGGATGGAGGGATGGATGGATGGATGGAGAGGGTGGATGGATGGATGGATGGGGTGGGTAAATGAATGGAATAGATGGATATAAAGATGGATAGATTGATGGGGCAGACAGATGGGTGGGATGGGTGAATGGATGGGATAGATTATACAGATGGGCAGATGGATGGGGTAGATGCATGGATGGATGGAGGGGGTGGATTGGTGGAAGCAATGGATGGATGGAGAGGGTGGATGGATGGAGGGATGGATAGGTGGGATGGGATGGCTACATGAATGGAAATTACCAGTAGCCCCATGCATCCATTTAGAACACTGAAGGGGACCACAAAGGTCCCTCCCCTCTAAAGGTGGAGGAAGGGCAAGGTGATGTTCACTGCTTACTTTCTTAGGGTACTTGGGAGGTTTTACTTGGTAGCTAGGGACAGAAGTGAGGAGTTATGTTTTGATGGTGAGTTATGGTGATAGTGAATAATAGATGCCAACTTTTACATTTGCTCAGTCTCTATATCTAGGCTCTTCACACCCTCTCTCCCGACCAGTCCTAACAGCTTCATCTGTCAACTCCCTGGACACACCCTTTTCAAGTGGGCCCACATTTCTTCCAACCTTCTATCTCTCATATGCACCTGCAGCTGCACTTCACACAAGTAGGATTCACAGTGCTCACTACGGTCTGGTCTTTTCCAGGGCTCCTGTCCAAGGGCTTTGTGCCACTTTCCCCAGCGGCTTTCCCAGCCAGCCAAGACCCAGCAAAATACCTTGATCTCATTTGCCTGCCTAATCTACTCCGATGATTTTTGACACTTCTACCCTGACACACAATTCACAAGGCTCAACAGAGTCTGGTTCCCTGACCCCAGCTTATCCTGCATACTGCTCCTTCATTCTCTCTAGAGGCTAACCGCCGTGGATGTTTCTCTCATTCTCTGATAGGTATCTTGCCCCACCCACTCCACCCCTCAAAGTCTTACACATTCACTTCCTTCCCCATTTCATGTGAGTAAGCCTTGTGCCTCCTGATCTCAGCTCAGACATAACATCCTGGGAGACACTACAGAGATCTCTCCAACAAGGTGAACCTCCCTTGTCATATTTGAGCACAGGAATATAGTCCCCACCTGTGGAGCATGTGTCTCAGCTGCAATTGTCTATTTGTGCCTGTGTGACTGTTTCCTATCTGTTGGTCTCCATCATACTCAGTCCTATGACAGGCAGGGAAGACTGCCCTGCTTTTTTGCTAAGGGCTGTGCTTGGCACACAGCAAGTATGCCATAAATATTTATCAGGTGAGTGGATGAACACTCCGAAGAACATCCTTTGTCTTTAAGCTGAAGTCAGAACAATAAAGTCCTGTTTCTCTGGTCTAGCAACCAGGACTTGGGCATAGTGTGGTCATAGGAAACTCTCCAAGACAATGCTATCCATAATCATTTCTGCGTTTTATTATCTTCTCCATGATCATTTAATCAGGAGCTACAGTCAAGATGCTAGGTTCTACCCTGGGTTTTGCTATAATGTGACTTCTTTGCTCTGAACTGTAACTTTACCTGCAGCTTAGGTGTTTGGTCCTGCCATTGGGCTCTCCCCAGCTGCTCTCCTCACATCCTCTCCTCCCTCCTGCCTGCCTGCCTCCTCAACTGGAAAAGACTGGAGGCCTCCTGCAAAGGTAGGGGAGGGCCCCAAAGAGGAATGAAGCCCAGCAGGCTGCTCTGTGGGAGGGAGGGAGGGAGGGAGGGACCACAATGTGGTTTCTAATTCAGTGGGACTGCCTGGGGGGTATTGAGAGGCAACAGCTGAATTTCATCTTTTCAGACAAACCAGCTTTGGAAATCAGGCCTTGCTTATTGGGCAGGACAAGAAACTATTGTCAAATATAGTCTGTTGCCTGCAAAGACGTTGATTCATCAGATTTGAACTAGGCGCCTTAGTGAGCCATAGCCACCCCTTTCTTCTTTAATTGGGGTGGCATACAATCTGACTGCCCACCCTCCTGGCTCAAGGGACTAGAAGCTCAGCCCTCTGGTGTGTATTGTTGCTTTCTCTGTCATTTTGCTTCTTGAATCCTAAACTCAGCAGAAAGGGAGACCAGTTCCGTGAACAAGAGGGAGTTCCCATCTTGTCCAGTAAACTCACCTGTTAAGCCTTTCAGATGCCCCCCTTGTGTTAATTTAGCTGTCTCTAGAGCAGGTCTCAGCCACTCTAGATGACTTTCATGAAATCCCTGAGGCCATGCCAGATGGAAATGAGGGGACTGATCTCTGGGACAAATGAGAGGACTGATCTCTGGGACAACGAGCCTCTTTTTCCCTCACACCCCTCTAGTCTGGTTGAAAATCTTGGGCAGAGAGTGTTCACAGTGAAGGGATCCATAGCTGATCTAACAGTTCTAAATTAACACCCAAACTACCCACTTCCGAATAGGGAAAACAAATCATCAGAAAGACAAAATTGTGTAACATGTGAATCTCTTCAGGACTAAGGGTGGTTTGGCAACACAACATCACTTTTTCTCATCTCTGCAGCAGGTCGGGGGGGTGGCGGGAAAGTCAACAAAAAAAGCAGTCAGAGAATAAAGGTAATGATTAATCTATCAGGATCATTTTGAGAATTTGGGGTTATAACTCACTAATTCAGCAGCAGGCAGGGCAGTCCCTGAAAGCAGACAAAGATTAAGTCACAGCCTCTAATTAGGACAGCCTTTGCATAGCCAGTATCTCCCCAGCTGTCTCGGGGAATCCGCCAGGAGCTAAGTGTTCGGGTTTGTTTTCTTTTTATGTGGTAGCGAAGGCCAAGGAGCAGAACAAGCGGGCCTTGGTGGAAAGCGCACATCTGGCAGAAACTCCAAGATGCCTTCACAGAAGGAACGCACCAAGAGGAGCCTCACACAGAGGCTGGCCCTCAAAAGCCGTGTAGCTAAGGAGACAGTCTCTGAGTTCCTGGGCACCTTTATAATGATTGTGAGTATTTCCTGATTTCCCCAGTTCTGATATAATGCCACCTTCCTGGCTGCCAAGCTACTGAAACAGGAGTTTGTTTTGGTTTATCTTCTTTGATTACCAGATCCAGCCTCTTCCAGGAAGAAGCATGCCACTTTCTAGGTTGTCTGGGTATTTGGTGACCATACCCATGTGAATTTCATTTGCTCTTAAGGTTTATCCCAGACAGTTGATGGAAGTGGAGGATGGGGGGGGGGGTGTGTGTGTGTGGAGTGCTCTCGTCATTGCGGTTTCTAAAATGGCTATGTGATGAAAGAGTGAGTTGCTAGAAATCTCTTCTAGTTGAACTGATCTGTGTGCTCTGCTTGCTTCCCATCAGGTGACTGAGTCACCTGGAATAAACATTAATGGTCAATAAATATGAACAGCATGAAACAGGCTCCCAAGAGAGGTGCCTGGCAATGGCAGCGCTGTCAGATCATCTAACTTGAAAAAAACAATCACACATCCATTTATTTATTTATTCATTTATTTATTTATGAGACCCCTGCCCTCTCTGAGGTGTGTGTGTGTGTGTGTGTGTGTGTGTGTGTGTGTGTGTGTGTAAGAAACCTGCTGGAGTTGGCCTTCCTTCCACCATGTGGGCTCAAGAGATGGAACTCTGGCCATCAGACTTGGTGGCACTTTTATCCACAAAGCCATCTCACCACATGGGGTTGGTGGGGTGTATATGTAATTCTGTGTTGATTTCATATAATTTCCCCCTCTTGATTTAACTTGGCTTCAGCAAATCTCTAAAGATCTTTCAATAGACAGAAGAGCTTTGTAGATGTTAATGAGGACTGGGCCTAAGAATCTCTGCAAAGATTTGTTCAGCTATGAGAGGGGTTGGGGGGAGAAGAAAGAGAGCAGAAACTATTGCTAGTTACTAAAGCAGTGTGAGCCCTGGCCCCAGGCTCTTACTGTGCCACAAATAATGGACCCTGAATTCCTAGCTGGACTCTGACCCTTTGCAAAGAGAAAATTTTCATCATGAGACGACTATTTATTTTGATTTAACTTTTATAAAGCATAAAAAAACCCTACTTCGGGCACAATATCATTTTCTTAAGAGTTTTAGAGAATTGTCTTCAAGTTTTACACATTAGAAAGTTCTTGGCTTTAGATCAATGAGGAGGACAGGCATAGAATGAGTTAGCTGAGTCAAGACAGGGAGAGTTAAAAGACAGCCTTTGACTCCTTACCTTTCCCTGGCGGGAAGCTCCTACTTATTCTCACCATAGTCAAGCTCAGAACCTCAGTCAGGGCAGTTAGAAGGATAAGAGAGAAAAGCAAAAAGGCCCCAAGTCTTCTTATTCCAGTCAGAGCTTCCTGGGAAATTGCCCTCTGCCGGATGTGGAGATGGCTGGGTCTTCTTTTAGATGAAGCCTGGGAAATTGCCCTCTGCCGGACATGGAGATGGTTGGGTCTTCTTTTAGATAAAGCCTCAATTATGTAGCTCTAGCTGGCCTAAAACTCACTGTATAGATCAGGCTGTCTTCAGACGCATAGAAATCTGCCTATCTCTGCTTCCAGAGTGCTGGGATTAAAGGTGTGTGCCCCCCATGCTCATTTGGGTCATGATATTTGGCAGTCTAACCCTAAAAAAGCATCACCATAGGCGGATTTCAGCCTACAGTGACTTATGCAGAAAAATGAAGCCAAGCCTATATTAGCTCTTAGTGCAGGCAACAAAGAGGTGAGCTCAGCTTCCTTTTTACAACTAAAAATGTTTTAAACTCTTCCTTGTTTCTTAAGAATCAGTTTCATAATTCCATTGCTCATTGAGGAGGTGAATGTTGCTTCCAGTCATTCACCATTGTGATCATGCAGCCTTGCACCATCTTCCCCTATGTCAATATCATCCCGTCTCCATCCCCAGCGCTGGCCCCAGATACGAGGGCTTGTTGTTTCCAAGGCCAGAAATTCTGAACCTCCACTCCTGCCCTTTTCAAGCTGGCCATAAACCCTGGAAATACTCCATGTCATTATAGGCCATAAGACCCCCATTTCAGGAGTCAGCATCATACCCTGGAAGAAGGAATGCTGTTAAAGAGAAGGGCAGAGAAGATTCTGGGCAGATGAGCCTTGCTGGCTCTTTGCTCAGTGACTTTATTAACTTGTTTTTTGATGCCTGGAATCAACCCCAAAGTCTTGTATGCAATATGCACACACTCTCCCTCTGAGCAATGCCTCCCAGCCACAACCTAGTTATATAGCCTTGCACAATGCCTTGACACTTCCTCACTTGGCCTCTTGATGTTTTAGTCTTGTCTATGTGGTGGTGTCGTCATAAGAAGTTGAAAAGACAATTGAACTGAACTGAACAGTCCAGACAACAGCTGAACAGGAGGAGGTGCCCAGAGGGTAGATGTGGATTTTGCACCCCTCAGTGTCTTCCTCTGTACCCCTTTTCAGAATCCTTTAGGAGAAACATGTAAATTCAGGGTTTCCCTGAGTTCTCTGAGTTGCACAAGCCAAACTAATGGTACCCCAAGGAGGGGCTTGTAGGAGCCTCAAATTAGAATCGATCAGTCGGAAACACAGTTCAAACAAACTAAAGTTCACCAACGGGATCTGAAGTGGGGAAGGTGACTCTAGAGGCCTGAGCTCTCACCCTGTAGGAGTCCTTGCTGTCTCCGTGTGGAGTGTATCAGTGCTGAGTTGGAGAGAACCTCTTTGATGTCTACTGCAAATTAGATGGTTTGGTTGCCGGTGGGGGGCAATCCCACGCCTTTTGGGGTCACTAATTTCTTCTGCATTGACTTCTATGGTATGAGAACAGTTTCACCCACACACATCAATTATTCCAGGAAGAAGCTAGACATAGAATATCTGGATGTTGCATGGTAGAAAACAGAACTTTATGTCTTCTGACTAAAGGTAATTCAGTCATGAATGATTAATTCCTATTGCACCAGATAGTTATTTGATAAATATAATCTAGAACTTTGGTTGTCATGTTCTGTTTTGTTGAAGCCTTAAAGAGAAATGCAAATAAGAAGTGTAATTTTTTTTTAAACAATGAATTCCCATACAGCTGGATGACAGATGTGGCCCCTAGAGACGGGATCAGCCTCATCCAAATTGTATCCAATACTTTCCCCATCATGTAGCAGCACCAAGGTAGGGTGGTGCAGTAGATTAGCTTCCTACATCACAGACTCACATGCTATTGCTGTCACTGATTTCTGAAGTCAGGCATCCCTTCCTCAAAGCTCAGACACCTTTCCATCCAAGCTCAGACAGCCTTCTGCTCTGAAGTCTAGACATGTAAAGCAGTTCTATGGGCTGCTACTTCTTCCCCAGCTTCTCCACTTAGTGGCCGGCATTGTCAGGAGATATTTCACTGCTGTCCATCTCAGCTCATTCTCTATCAAACCTGGACAGAGCCCTTGTTATTTGTAACACATAGCTTTGCTCAAAATCATCCCGTTACATTATTCCTGGTCTACTGGCAAATGCAAATCTTGCCTGTATTTTTCTAGTAACGATTTGCCTATTGACAAGACCTGAGAGGAGAACATTGGATATATGGCAGAAGCTGGTCGCTCCGGCCTCCTTAGGTCCCAGGAGTCCGATGGCATCTTAAACTCTGCTTTTGTTGGCGTCCCTCACACTCATTCATGCCATGGCTGAAATGGCAAAGGCCCGTTGGTAGCCTTTGGGAAAGAAAATGAAGAAAGTCTTTGTAAACTGTGGCTCAAAACAAAAATAACCAAGGCATAAGCCAAAGAACGAGCTGAAATTTGGCTTGTTAGGCACTGGGACCTTTTAGACATAGACTTTATCCTTACTGATGTTAGGGAAAGGTTGGCAATGCGTCTGCCTTCTTGCAGAGAGGGAAGGTTTGTCATTTTAAACTGAAAAGAAGGGAGCATGTGGCAAGTTCCAAACATGTATCTGGCTCTGTAGTTGTTTAATCACCAAGATAGCCATATTCACTGTTGCTATGAGTAAATAGTTCTATCAGTAATAACAAGTTGCAGCTAACAGTTAGCTTCCTTATTATCATTCATAAACAGTTGAGGGCAAGGGAAGAGAGAGACCTCAAAGAGATAAAAGCCTGCACTCAGAAGGTGTGGATTTCTTTCTAATTCTAGAGCTTATGCTTGCTATTTCACTTCTTATCCAAGACTGGAATCCCTTGGGGGAACTGTGTGGTAGGTCTGACCCCTTACCCCTAGTTCTTCACACACCTGCTTCAGCATTTCCATAGGTGGAAGCCATGAGCTGGGGGCCATAGGAATTGAATGGTGAATGGGTAGCCAGGCTGATGATACTAGGCATGGTAGCCAGGACCCAGTGTCCGGACACACATGAAATGCAGATATGAGGGAGTCGAAGGCTGGAATCACTGGGCTGGCAGCATGGGATAGTGACCTGCAGAAGTCGTACTAGCCCTGAGAGTCCCAGAGAAGCTAGTACTGTCCAGTCGCCCCATGCTGCACATCTTATGGTCTTTAAAAGTGAGCTTGGTCTCCTTGAGTCTCAGTCCTCTCGAAAGGAGCTAGCACAGCACAGAGGTGAGAAGTCAGTGTATATGACATGTAAAGTCCCTAGCATCAGAAATGGTCATAGAATTTTGGGGGGACTCCCTTTCCTCTGTTCCTGCCTGGGAGTCCTCCCATCTCGGACTCTTCCTGGGCATCTTGAGATGGCTTTCCTCTGTATCTCCCACCAAGCTCTAGACAAACACAAATAGGACCCCGTAAGTACACGTAGACTTAAAGTCTCTTCCTCTTCTGAACGCCTCAGGACCTGTCATGATTTTTGTATGATTTCTCCTAGAGGTTATGTTTGCCTTTCATTGTTCTGTGTGCTTGCATCTCTTTCCATACTTTTCAGGATTCTTTGGTACAAAGCTCCTCTTAACCTTAATGCTAAGAGGAATGTCCCAGCCAGCTTCCTCCTCAGGAAGGGCTCCTTCTGAGGCAGTGGGGAAGACCCTTAATTCTCTTCTTACTACCAAAGCCTCTTCCATATTAGAGATGGATCTTTTGGCATCTTAAGAATAAAAGGAAAGCATAACAGCTTTAAATAACTGTATGCCCTTGATCTGTGCCCTTGAAGGAAATCAAAAGAGAGTGTCTCGGAACACAGAATACAGAGGGGCAGGGCTGTGGGCAGTGAGGAAGGGAGGAAGCAGACAGAGTAGGCTGCAGACATCCCAGACGCCGCAGAGTGCAGGCTTTTGTACTCCTTGTTCTTGTCCTCCTCCGTGACCGGGCCTTGTTGGTGGTGGGTGTCACCAGATCCTAGTTCCATTCTGGGCAGATTCTTTGTCAATCATACTGGTCAGAAAAGTTGTCACCATAAAGTGTGTGTGTTCCAGTTGGCAAGAACATTTCCTACCAGGGAGACTTCCAAAGGAGAATATGTGGTCAGCATTTCAAATGAAATAGTTTTTTGTTTTTTGTTTTTTTAAAATCAGCCTCCTGATTAAAGGAGATACCCACTTCATAGGGCATAAGCCAAGGTAATTTTGGTCTACTCCATTACTCAGAAACACTGAGTACTAAGATAAGGGTGGGTAGGCACATGACCCTTCTTGTTGAAAGAGGAGCTGAGGCCCAGGCTGATGCAATGCTGTGTCCTTTGAATCAGCCTAGAGCCAGCAACCCTGCCTTAGGCTGCTGGGCTTCGTCTCTGCTTTGCCTCCTATGAACACAGAGTGTTCTCATCTGGACTCTACCTTTCCTGGAAGGCAGAGAAAGGAAAGTAACCAAATCAGTTGGTCCAGAAGGGTAAGCAGGAATAGCAAGGCCCCAAGACCTTTATCCAGGATCTTCTGGCCCTTGACTACTAGAGCTGGTCTTGATGTCCTCACAGCAGCCATTCCTAAAACACCACCATTTGATAAGAACTAACCCCTTTCCCGTGAAAAAAGAAAACTAGATTGATTTTTATAGCTTACAGACATTATTAGACACATTAGAGATGGCAAATAATGAACACTCAGAGCAAATATGATTGTGTTTGGGGCATTTGCTAGAAGGTCCACTAGCAGTTTGGGTACATCTTTGTTTCTTACAAACATACCCTAAGCTCTTGCAACACTTGGGTCCTGAGGTGATTCAGCTTTACATTCATGGCTCTGAGGCCCTATGGTACATAACTTTCTTTTAGGTTTTCTGTTTTCTGGATTCCCCTGAAGACCTCACCTCCACCTCCATCCCCAGCACAGGGTCTCACTATGTAGTTCTAGCTGGCCTGGAACTTGCTATGTAGACCAACCTGGGCTTGAACTCACAGAGATCTGCCTGCCTCTGCCTCTTTAGTGTTGAGATTAAAAGTGTGCATCATTACTTCTGGTATGAGGCCTCTCTGTCTCATGACAAAGGACCTACTGAGAGTTGGGTCTCAAGAGACCCCTTGCTCAACTTCTGTCTTTATGGGTCAGTCATAGCCTTTCTGGTTTCCCCCATAGAGTCTTCTAGTTCATTGCTTTGCAAAACCACCTTCAACTTGAAGCTTTGAATGATGAACACCAAGGGTCACAGATAGCTAGAGCTTCCAGTTGGCCTGTGAGTGGTGAGTTAGAAGGGTCTGCAGTCAGCAGTGCCCTGGCTCATTCTGGCCAAAGACAGTGCTACAGTTTAGATCTTAAATCTGACAAAAGCCTGTGTGTTAAAGGCTTGGCCCACAGCCTGTGGTGCTACTAAGAGATGTAGGCTCCATGAAGGAAGTTAGGTCACTGGGGACTCTGGTCCCTTCCTTTCTCATTTTGCTTCCTTCACCACATGACTCCCTGACAGGGTGTATTCCAGACCAAAAGACCTAAGGCAAATGGGCCTAACCATCAATTTAAACCTCTTAAGCTATGAGCCAAAATAAATCTTTCTTCATCTTCATCTTTCTCTCCCTCTACTCCCTTTCTTGGTTTGTTTTTGAGACAAGATTTCATGTAGTTCAGGCTGGCCTCAATCTTACTATGTATAGATTGGCCTTGAACTGATCTTTCTGCTTCCAGATTTTGGGATTAGAGGCATGGTATCACCACGTCCAGCTAATCTGTCCTTACATGTTGTTTCTTGTAGGTATTTTGTTAGAGAAACACAAAGCTAATCCACACAGATGGTTGTCAAGGCTGGGTCAGGTTGATCCTTTTTGCACATATTTCTCTGAACCATCAGGTTTTTCTCTCCTGTGAAAACACATGTGTTTAAGACACAGTGTGCTCCCTGCTCTTGTCTTCTTTACCAATTCTCTTTCAGAGTTCAAACCTTTTCTTCATATTTATAGGATATGAATATTTATTTTAGAGTAAGATAGTAAAGATATTCTGTGGTTTATCAAGATTAAACTGCTTTGCTTTTCATATTTAGAACTCCAAGTTATTCGACTTTGGATGTGGGCTGTAGAGTAAGTGTCTGCCATCCCTAGAAAGACAACTGACCCAGTCCCATTTCTAAGCAAACTTTCTGTTCTTCTGCTGGAGAAGCATGGCATCTGTCACACTGCCTTCTCTCTCACAGCATTCCGTTCTATCTACTCCGCCCACCTAAGGGCTGTCCTACCAAAAGGCCAAGGCAGTTTTCTTTATTTAACCAATGAGGGCAATATACAAACAGAAGACCCTCCTACACCATTTCCCCTTTTTCTGTTTAAACAAAAAAGAAAGGCTTTAACTTTAACATAGTAAAATTACATAA
>PVIU01004541.1:0-89282 GCA_004026605.1 Ondatra zibethicus | reverse complement strand
TAACTCCATCAAAGACTCCAGAAGGATATAATATTACTTAAGTAAACAAGTAATAAGGAACTTCTAAACTCTAAAAATGACAGAGACATCTCGCTACCTGTACAGTCACCCAAAGTTCCTTTGTACCGTTGGGGCATCCATCTTCAGCCTACAGGCCCATAGTATCCAGCAGATTTTTCCATGAAGCAGGAAAATTCAAAGACAGTTCAGTCACTTTCTTCTGTGTCCTGAAGAATGTCTCGTAGCCTCTTTCATGAAGCAGGAACCCTGAAGGATCATCTCACCTTTAGACAAGTTTAGCAGTCCTCTTTTTGCGGGTTCTTTGTGTCCAGTTTATGCAACAGTCCAGGCAAGAGCAGTTTCTTGCCCGATTCCATAAGGAGTTTCTTGCAAACTCCATAAGGAGCCTCTTCGATGCCCATCTTCCTCTTGAAATAGCTGGTGCTGCCAGGAGCAGATGTGTCTCATTGTCATGAAAAGTCCTAAGTTATTAAAACATTAAATGCCATGTTCTGTAGTCTTTGAAATATATGAAGAATGTCTATCTGAAATATATCTATGCACATCTAGAAAATCTAACTAACATGGCTACCAACTTGACTATATCAATGATTATCCATTAACAACCTATATTTCCTAATTATACATTACATTTTTAAATGAACTACACAATCACAATACCTTAACCAATATCAGAAATACATATATATAACAAAATTGACCTTAAATTTATATCAATAAAGCAAAATTTATACCGATGTAAATTATCCATATCTATATCATCTCCCCCTTTAAATTTAAACTTAAAGAACATTTATAAACAATATTTGGGAATATGGTCGTAGTTACTTCTCTCCAAACTTCTTCCTGCTGTATGGGGGCACTGTCAATCAGGTCTTTCATGGTGTATCCTGTTCATCTCAGTCACCAGTTGAGTGAAGTAATTTTCTCAAGGTGTTCACAGTGACCTTTTAGGAGGGCGTGGTCTATCAAACCACATTTGTCCAGAAGTAATCCACAGGGTCTCATCCTCTGTGAAAACAAAAGAAGAACCTCCTTTCCAAAGCACCATATTCTTAGACCCAAATTTTGAAGCCATTATGCCTTTATGATAATATCCATGCTGGTTTAGCTTAGCAGCCCAGACAATGAAACATCTCTCTGTACTTAGCTCCTTTACAGTCAAAAAATTCAAAGAAAACACAATAAAATACATAATCCAGACATTCTGTGAATTTTCCATTTTTACGTGGCTCATTTTTCTTCTTTTTTTTTTTTAAATCTATGACTATCTGTACTCTGTCTCTTTAGCCAATAAGGGACTGGAGAGATGGCTCAGCGGTTAAGAGCACTGCCTGTTCTTCCAAAGGTCCTGAGTTCAATTCCCAGCAACCACATGGTGGCTCACAACCATCTCTAATGAGATCTGGTGCCCTCTTGTGCTGGAGAAGCATGGCGTCTGTCACACTGCCTTCTCTCTCACAGCATTCCATTCTATCTACTCCACCCACCTAAGGGCTGTCCTACCAAAAGGCCAAGGCAGTTTTTTTTTTTATTTAACCAATGAGGGCAATATACAGAAGACCCTCTTACACCATTCTTCATATATTTTAATGACATCTTTGTCATATCCCAGTTCACTTGTGTGTGTGTGTGTTTCATTTCTGTGTCTAGACCAAACAGATCCAACAATGTGACTAATGTCTAGATTTGTACTAATGTCATATTTTTTTGTTACAATCACTTTCTGGTTATCTTTCATTTTTTAATTGTCGCTATTTTTTCAATATTGTCCACTTTTTATTCCTCTATATGCATTGTGGAATCAAATTATCAAATTCTTTAAGAGAAAATATGGAATTGGGTATCTTGTCTTGACTATATGTGTCATTCTTAATGCAACTGACAGTTTCAGAATTTTGATTTTCTTACTCATGAACATGAAAGTGGATCATTAGTTGGCTTTTTACTAGAATTTTCTATTTTGTATCTGTCATATAGATTCTGACGTAGCTTTCTTGCTATTATCAAGGATTTTTTTCTGAAGATAATGACATCTTTACTATGTTCTGTTCTCTAAGCATTTGATTTCTTCTACTGTCATTTTTGTGGCTTAAACCTCTTGTGTGGTGTCAGTAGAAGTCATAATAATCTTATCATTTTATAGTCAATTTCATGATGTTTTTGATTAAATGTGAATATCCCTAGGGGATTCTGGAGAATACTGTTTAATTTAAGAGAACTCTTATTTAGGGCTGATTTTTTTAATATTTTAGAATACTATTTCTGCATCAATGAAACACATACACTTATGTAAGAGTTTGAAATAAACACGAGTCCCCTTTATAAGCTCGTGCAGTCAATTCTGTTGATAAACAATTTTAGCATTAAATAAGACCTGCATTTTTGGTACTAATCCCTAATTAATTGTACTACACTTGGTATGTAATGCTTTATTAAATATTTATATCATAAAATTTTAAAGGTTTATTTGTTTTCCTTTATGTGTATAAACATTTTGCTTACATGTATGTATGTATATCAAGTGTCTTCATGGTAACTGCAGAGACCAGAAGAGGGCATTGAATCCCCTGGAACCAGTTGCAGATGGTCGTGAGCTGCCGTGTGGGCACTGGCAACCACAAATCTGGGTCGTCTGGCAAAGCAGCAGTGCTCTTTACTGCTGAGCCAACTCTCTAACCCCCAACATCGTAATTTTTATATATTATCTTCGTCTAGTTTTATGGTTTCATGAGCCTTCTGAAATGGGTTGGAATTATTTCTTTCAGACCTATTTTGTAGAATGCTTAATTTTTAAAAATTTTATGTCTTTATCTTTCTTCTACGTGGCCATGTGCATGTGTGGAGGTCAGATACCATTTTGCCAGTTCTTGCTTTCCACGATGGGAGTCCTGGGTCAACTCAGGCTGGCAGACTTTCCACGGTGGGAGTCCTGGGTCAACTCAGGCTGTCAGACTTTCCACGGTGGGAGTCCTGGGGTCAACTCAGGCTGTCAGACTTGGCAGCCAGTGCCTTTACGTTCCGAGACATCTCACTAGCCCAAGATGACTTTCTATATGGTGGGAATTATCTATTCCTTAAAGATTACTTAGTATATACACTGAAAAAGAAGGAGAGATAAGGAGAAGAAACAAGGAGAGGAAAGATTTACTTAAACGTCATAGGTCCAGTTTAGATTTTTCTGTTACTGATTCCATTTTGGAAATTGATATATTTGTCTAAGAAATTCAGCTAAACACACACATGTGCTTCTAGTTCCTGGGAGGTGGAGCCACGAGGATCAGGATTCATGGCCATCCTCAGCTACATGGCTAGCTAGAAGCCACCCTGGTCTACAGGAGACCCTATTCAACAAACAGCCCCAATAAATTCAAAAAGAAAGGGAAATATAAAGATATTGTGTTTCATTTGCAATTTCAAGAACACTTTTTCAAAGTTACTAATCCTTTCAAAACTAAGGTTTTGAAAGCACTGATTTTGAAATGCATTTTCAGAGCCTTCTTGGGCCCTTGAAGTCTCCCCCGAATCCCATAGCCATGCCCTCTTTATGGTTTTTAAAAGGTTTCTTTGCTTTCCACTCCAGTGGCCTCTGCTTTGATTGGTCTGTCTTCTCACTGCCTCCACCAGCTTTCCTCACCCCACACCCACTATACTCCTCCATGCACCCTCTGTGTGCCCTAAGTGCTTTGCCTTGTGGGTTTGAGGAGTTTGCAAATCCACACGACAAAGCTCTGACCTATTCCAGTTCTTCAGTCTTGTTTCCTTTTTCAATTCACCATCACTAACGTTATTACTGGTTTTAAAAAAGATAGGACAATTTCATTTATCCTTTGACAACAGCGTATCTGTAAACAATGCATCTTTATCGTATGCATTTCAGGTTCCCATCTCTTCCCCAGGAGCCCAGCTCTCTCCCCTCCCACTACCTACAGGCACCCCATTTCAAGCTCTCTCCTTTTATCTTGTTGGTAATGTTACTAGTGCAGACTTGTTTACATTCACTATCAATTATATTGACTCATTTTCTAAATAAAAAACTAAACGAGTTGTTTCTATTTCATTAAAATAATAACTAGCAGCCGGGCGATGGTGGTGCATGCCTTTAATCCCAGTACTTGGGAGGCAGGGGCAGGTGGATCTCTGTGAGTTTGAGGCCAACCTGGTCTACAAGAGCGAGTTCCAGGACAGGCTCCAAAGCTACAAAGAAACCTTGTCTCGAAAAAAACAAAAAAAACAAAACCAAAAAAAAAAAGTAAGTTTGCCGGGCGGTGGTGGCACATGCCTTTAATCCCAGCACTCGGGAGGCAGAGGCAGGTGGCTCTCTGTGATTTCGAGACCAGCCTGGTCTACAAGAGCTAGTTCCAGGACAGGCTCCAAAGCCACAGAGAAACCCTGTCTCAAAAAACCAATAATAATAATAGTAATAATAGCTAGGATTAAGCTCTCAGACTTAACTATCAACCTGTCCTGTGTGCTGCTGTTCAACGATTTACAGTTTGACGGTATTCCTGAAGCCAGCGCTCACCTTCTCCATTGTTTTCCTTTTGTTAAGGTCGCCCTGTTCTGCCCTCACTCAGCACATACATTCTATTCCACCCAACGTTATTTCTCAGGCCCGACACACTTGAATAGTCAATTGTGCCTGTTTGGAATTTGCTGAGACCAGGTGTGTTCAGATGAAATGGCTAGAAACCAGAGCTTCTGAGCCTTCATCTTTGTCTTGACTGCACATCTCAAAGTACTACTCCCCCCCCCACACACACACATTTTTGACTGGCATGGGAAGCCTCCGCAAAGGTGAAATCTTTGTTCTGTCCTTGATGCTTTCAGAGAGGCAGACATGGAACAAACATGTCTCCACCTCTGTCTGACTGTGCCCCTTGCTAAAAGATCAACTAGAAATGGCAATTTTTGAGTAGGTAATTTGCAGGCATCATCCCAAGCCACTCTTATTTCTGTTCAGGGTCTGTTGTCAGTCTTAGATCCTTACAAATCCACATTTCTTTGGTAGATAGCATGAGAATTTTAAAAAATGAATTCTAAGATTTTCTATCATATAAATGAGGGGACATATTCATGGTTTGTCTTCAGTGTAACAGTGTATCCTGTTCTTGCCGATTGTGGAGAATTGATACCTTTGCCACCTTGTCTTTTCTGTGATCTGTTTTTAGAAATTGTGTGACTTTCTCCATTTTTTTGTTTGTTTGTTTTGAGACAGGGTTTTTCTAGATCAGGCTGTCCTCAGACTCACAGAGATCCACCTACCTCAGCCTCCCAAGTTCTGGGATTAAAGGTGGGTACCCACCTTTTCCATCTTTTTCTGTTTGTTTTTTAGCCACTATTTTATATTTCTCACCACTTTTTCCTTTGTTCCTGTGAGCACTGAGTGTTTATCTCACATCTATCTTGAAACTCACTAATTCCCCACTGCACTGTGTCTAATCTGGTCAACACCAGCCACTGAAGCTCTGTAGTGGTATATTATTTGTATTATGATAAATAAATCTTGCCTGAAGACCAGAGGTAAAGCTAAAAGCACTAGAGGTCAGGCAGTGGTGACACCCACCTTTAATCTCAGGATTTGGGAGGCAGAGTCAGATGGATCTCTGTGAGTTCAAGGCCACCCTGGGCTACACAAGATCATTGCAGAAATAAATCCAGGTGGTGGTGGCCTACACCGTTATCCCACTACTAGGAGTCATAGACCCTTACTCCTAGCACGAGAGGGATTATAAAATGAAAGAAGATAGAGACTGTCTGCTTAGTTTGCTGTTGCCCAGCCTTGGTAGACATAAGACTTCTCTGGTGGCTTGGCTGCTTTGCTTTTCTGGTTTTTGGGTTGAACCCCAATTTCTGTCTCTGGGTTTTTATTATTATTTGGTGTCCAATATTTGGAGTACAAATTAATGAAAAAGCCATTTGCCTGAGATTTTTAGCTGCCAACATAGGCTGGGGCTGCACATGGGCTCCCATTGGAGCTGCATGTAGGGCTATAGCCCCACCCAACTAGGCTTTCTATTCTCTTCCTTCCTTCCTTCCTTCCTTCCTTCCTTCCTTCCTTCCTTCCTTCCTTTCTCTCTCCTCTCTCTCTCTTCTGTCTCTCTCCATCATTGGTTGCACACTCTCTATGAACCCCCTTCTCAGGCTGCTGCCAAACAAGGTAGCTGCCTTGAAATCCAGCCAGGCTTTTACAGCTTTTACTGTTCTACGCAGTAGCAATCAGCCTCATAGCTCCATCAATATCATTGGTAGATTTGGTAAGACAATTGGGAATTCTTAAAAGGAGGAATTAGTTAAAAGAGAAATTTTTTCCCACATTAAAGAATGGGAAAAACCATTATAATGGTGGGATTTGTCTCTGTATGATGATACGGTAGGCAGTTTGAAAATGGAACAATTAAATGAAAGAATACCTAATTTAGATGGAATTTATGTGATGTCAATTGTAAACATTATCAGCATTATGATTTTGTCTTATCACTAGAAAAAGTTGATTAATCTGAGTGCTAAGAAACAGACCTTAGAAAAATCTAATAAAACAGATCACAGAGAGATCCAAACCCAGACAGAATAATTTAATGGAGAGTCAATTTCAGCATTGCATAATAAGAATAGAGAGGAACAGTCTAAGGTTTTCAGACAACCAACCTTAATATATCCAGTAACCTTACAGAAATTTCCAAATGGCAAAGGCTCTGTTACAGCTAACTGGACTCCTGTGCCATTGTTAGATTTAAAGAGATTCAAGGACGCAATCGTCTTATATGGCATGCATTCACTTTTTGTGAAGCAAATGTTAAACTCATGGTCAGTTTGTAATAGAATTATCCCTAATGACTGGGAAGATTTGGTTAATGGAGTTTTAGAGACTAGTACACAATTACAATGGAGTAATACCTGGTTCAGAGAAGAGGCTAAGATTATTGACCAATGGAGTAAAGCTAGAGGTAGGGAAATCTCCCAAAATCAAATTCTTTTTTTTTTTTTTTTTTACCAAACTAAATGATTTTTGTAAACATTTTGAAAAAGGCCATAGGACACTCGTCACATTGTTCAAATGCCCAGTGGCAGGACTTCTGATGAGACCAAACAGGACACATAAACCAATAAGATACTGTAGAGAGAAAGCCAATATGACTAAATCCAAAGTGGAGCACACAAAGGACCTCATGTATAATACAAACCAACTTAATAAATAAAGGAGACACAGGTGCAAGAACCTGCAAGAGTTTTAGTTCCTGGGGGCTTGTTCATAGCCTTCTCTGAGACTCCACTGCTACTTCTACTTGGGCAAGTCTAATGGTGCGGCCATGAAGTTTGTAGCCATCTTGCCGTACTAATGCCACAGTGCCAGGCTGTACCCCAACACCTGCTGGTATGTGACAGATGAGTTCATGCTCATGAGGGTCATATTTGTCACCAATCGGTGTCATTTTCTCTAGGCCATGTTTGGCAAACATGCTCTTCAGCTTTGCTTCTAAAAGGGACAGTCCTTGAAAGACTTTTTCCAGAGTAAGCTTGTGGTCCTCAGGTTTGGTTCCTTCTGAAAAGCACTCGGCAGTCTTCTCCAAAATGTCTGCCACCTCCACCAAGTCCTTACAGAAGCTCTGGATTCCAAATATCTTGGCGTCTTCCACACATCTCTGGGTTCGTCTCCTTATGTTTTCACAATCAGCGACAGCTCTCTGGTATCTCAGCTGCTCTCTGACACAAGCCCCGAGGCCAGGAGGCGCTGCAGCCGCTGCACCGCCCACAGCGACCGCGCCGCCATGTTTCAGAGCGGAACGCCGACCCTGCGCACGCGCTCAAATTCTTGAAGAAGGAGACTATGCTACTATAGAAGGCAAATTGTATATGATGACCACACCCTGGATTTATGCCACACAGCATCTTTGAATGCATGGGACAGAACTGGAGAATTTGGAAAGAAAGTTGAGTTGTTTACTAAAGTTGTGCAGGGCCCAAAGGAAGCCTGTATAGATTTCTTACAAAGAGTGACTTCAGCAGTAAATAGAAGGATACCAAATTCAGAAGCTAGACAAATAATAATTGAATCTCTGGCTTTTGAGAATGCCAATTCTCTATGCAAAAGGATAATTAGGCCATTAAAGACAAAGTCAGCACCTTTGGAGGAATGGATATGAGATATAATTAATATAGAATCTCATGAACATGATGATACATGAATAGGAGAGGTGATTTCCAAAGGTTTGAGGAAAAATCAAAATGTCAGATTTATAATTGTGGCAAAGAAAGTCACTTTAACAGGAATTGTAGACAGAGCATTCCTAGAAACAAGATTTTTTTTTCTAAGAATAATTCATCCAGAGTGCAGCCCGCCTTTTCTAGATTATGCGGAAGGCGTGGCAAAGGCAGGCATTGGACTAATGAATATAGGTCAATGAGGAATATTCATGGTAATCCTTTGCCATCAGGAAGCTCCATGAGGGGCTCTGTCAAATTTAGCCCCTGTGCCAAATCCAGTTCTGTCCTTTCCTGCCATCATAGAGGAAACTCCTTTCCAGAGCAATTAAAGAACCTAATGCCTATTGTAAGAAACCATATTGCTCTGGATGATAGAACAGTTATAGAAAGGAGAACAAAAAATTCAGGAGAAACCATAAAGCAAATATTTTGGCAAACTTCTATGAATGAACAAAGACCAAAATTAAAAATATGAATAAATAATATTGTCATTGAAGGTCTGGTAGACACAGGTGCAGATGGAACAATAATTACATTGTAATCTTGGCATTCAAATTGGCCTCTTCAGGACATAAATGTTCAGTTTTTAGGGATCAGAACTTTATCTCAGGTAAAGTAGAGCATGAGATGGGTTGAATGTATAGGGCCAGAAGGACAGAAAGGAATATTAAAACCATATATGGCTAACATAGCAATGAATTTGTGGGTACGTGATTTGTTACAGCAATGGAATACTCAGATTAACATTCCCCCAATCATAGGAACAAACCATAAATTATCATATGTTTCTGGGAAAAATATTAGAAGGTTTTATAAAGAAGAGTCACCAACCATTCAGGTTGTACAAGAACAGGGCACAACAGCTTTCTGATATTTCAAAGGCATCAACAGCCCTACCTTTAAAATGGTTGACAGTCAAACCTGCATGGGTTAAGCAATGGCCTTTAACAACAGAGAAACTGCAGACTTTAGAACAGTTGGTACAGGAGCAACTAGATGCTGAGCATGTTGAAGACTCAACCAGCCCTTGGAATTCTCCTGTATTTATTGTTAAAAAGGAATCTGGAAAATGGAGAATGGCAACAGATTTAAGAGCTGTTAATAAGGTGATTCAGCCAATGAGCTCTCTACAGTCTGGCATCCCTTTGCCTTCTCTATTGCCTAAAGAATGGCCTTTTATAGTTATTGATTTAAAAGACTGCTTCTTCACTATACCTTTGCAAGAAAAGGGCAGAGAAAAATTTGCCTTCATGGTGACTACTTACAATAATTCTCAGTCTACTAAAAGATATCAATGGAAGGTTCTTCCACAGGGAATGTTAAATAGCATCACCCTGTGCCAATTTTTTTTAAGTCAGCCATTGGAAATGATATGTAAGCAATTTCCTCAATCTATAGTTTACCATTACATGGATGATATATTGCAATCTGATTCAAATATGGATATTTTAGAAAGACTGTTTGAATAAGTAAAGAGTATTTTGCCTTGTTAAGGATTACAAATTGCTCTTGAAAAAAAAATATAAAGAGGAGATTTTATTAATTATTTAGGTTATAAAATAGGGTTACAGAAAATTAAACCCCAAAAGGTGCAAAATAGGATATATCAATTGCAGACTCTTAGTGACTTCCAAAAACTGTTAGGAGACATTCCCAGCTATGACTCACTATTGGGATAAAGCCTGATGAACTGATTAATTTCAACACAACCTTAGATGGTGACAAGGACTTAAATAGTCCCAGGGAATTATCAGGAGAAGCTGAGGGAGAATTGACTTTTATTGAAGAAAACTACAGAAGACATATGCAGAATGTGAGGATCCAAATCTTAACTGTATTCTGGTCATATCACTCTCCAAATATTCCCCTATAGGAATTTTAATGCAGAGGGAAGATATTATCTTAGAATTGACCTTTTTTCCACATAAACTGAGTGAAAAATTAAAAACTTATGTGGAAAAGTTCTCTGAGTTAATTCTAAAAGGAAAAATGAGACTTCATCAATTAGCAGGAATAGACCCAGCAGAAATTATAGTGCCTTTCACTAATGATGAAATTAACAAATATGGGAAGAAAGTAAACCCTGACAAAGAGCTTGTAGTAATTTTTTTTGGCGAGATTAACAACAACTATCCCAAAAGCAGGAGAATTTGTCTTATGGAGATGGAAGTCCTGGATACAGGACTCAGCTTTCTGTGGGTTCTGGGATTCAGAACTCAGGTTCTGAACTTGAGTGGCAGGTGCTTTAAACACTGAGCCATTTCTCCAGCCCCTGGACATCTTGTTTTACACTTTAAAGGAAGTGATAAATATATGAGACCCTTGAGAAAGATCAAAAAAAAAATAACAAAATCACAAAGGCTGAGTCTTCCCTCTTACTCTTTACTGCCCCCAGCAGTTCATGAAAATCACTCCATCATGTTAGGGTCCACGTTGTGTCCAGTAAAGGGTTTGTCACAAGGTTATGACTCAACTTGTAGCTTTTGGAACTTCGAAATAATATTTCTTAGAAATCACACCTCTTTTTCCTTAATCATCTTACCCCAATTTCACTTTTTCATCTTTTCTGTACTCATAATTACAAGAAAAAAAAGTTTTATTTTTTTTTGCTTGTATTTAAATATCTTAATCTTTCATCAAGTATTGTTTTAATATGAGCATTAGAGGAATAAGTGGTGCTGGTAGACTTTATAGCAGTATAGTCTTTTGGGGAGGGCGTTGAGACATTGTCTCACATAGGACAGGCTGCTCTTGAACTTGATAGGTAGGTGAGAATCTCCTTAAATTCTGATCTTCCTACCCCCACCTCCCAAATTCTGGGATTACAGGTGGGCACCACCATGCCTCATGTGGCACTGAAGACTGAGCTCAGTGCTCTGTGAACACTGAATGATCACTGTACCACCTGGGCTCTATATCTGGATGGACAGTAGTCTTGAAGGAACACCACAAGATAATGTGACATGTCAGGACTGCAGCATTTGGAAGTGTTTCAAAAGGCCAATGAGAGCTCAGTGGAGGTGGGGATGCTTCCTGAGGCAGGAATTTTAGTTCAGAATTAAGAATAGATTGGGTTTGGAGGAGCAAATGAAGAGAAAAGCACACTGTGAGCAGGCACATAGAGGCTGAACCGACAGATATCAGTTCAAAGGGTTCAAAGTGGCTGGAATGTAGTTATATAGATCTGTGTTGAGCAGAAGGGGACTGGGCTTCATGGGAGAAGACAATGGAGAGCCTGGATGTGCAGTGATACCTCTTGGGCAGCAGAGAGACTTTCAGTACATGTGTAGCATGCCATCTGGCTCCGTCGCTGGGTGGCAAAAGGTTGAAGGTGGGACCTTGGCTAGAAGCTATAGACAGAAAGTTAAGCAAACTAAAGGGATGTCACTACGAATGTTCAAGGAAAGAAGAAGGAATGCAAGATGGTTCCAGAATGTTTGATTTAGTGGCTAGTAATAGAGGGGCATACTTCATATTCCAATTAACCATCTGTTCTACCTTTTTGAATGTTTTCTGTCTTTTCTATTGAAATTTTCTCTTGCACTCGCAGCCATAAAATCTGCTAATAAAAATAGAACTTATTCATCTATTGTCACTTTCCTACCCAGAACAATAGTATACACACACACACCCCAAACTTCTTTGAAAACAAGTAAAACCACTTGAATCTTTGCCCACATTTGATTCTGTGACTAGCGGTGGCACAGCAACATTCCTGCTGCCTGTCATAAGTGTGTCCTCGCCTTGCTTGGTTTTGCCCGTAAGTGAGCTCTTGGTGAGGTTCATGGATGCAGTCATTTTAATTCACTGACTCTTAGCTTTCCTTTGGAGTTTACACTTAAAACACCAATATCCTGCATTTCCATTTATGATCGCCCTTTGCTGTTTAAATAGTGCTTTCATTAATGTTATCTCCTTTGAACCTTTATTGAAAATACCCATGAAGCAAGCCGGAGGTCAAGCTTTTGCTGTGTTCATTTACACAACCACAAAGCATGCTTTCTTACCCAACAGAAAAAGCAACACTCTGATTATTTGACACAAAAATGTTTGAAACTATTACAGAGACCCAAAAATTTAACACATGGATCTTTTTTTTTCTCTGTGTAAGTATGTATAGTATTGGAAGAATGTCTATAGTAGATCCCCTCTGTCTGCTATCAAGTTCAGAATGATCTAAACGGTACAGAGAGCAAGGGACATGGTATAGGAATTAAGAACATAGATTCTGGGGCCACATGATGCTCAACTTTTACATCCAACCAGCATGCTATGAAGAAGCCACAGCAGCATGCAGTAGGTACTCTGGTCTGCACTCCAGTTAAAGCCTTGGTGGGTAGCCAGTACCCACAAGGCAGACATCTGAATGCAGGAACAACTCATATGTCTTCAGACAATTTCAGTGGAACAGAAATGAAATGTCCTGCCAAGCCTTGCCCGAATCTAGGATTCATACATAAAATAAATATAATCTTAAATTCGAGGTAGTTCTGTGGAGATAGAACTCAATGCTCACATGATTTTCTGACTGTCCAGGGCTGAGTCAAGTAAAAGATGATGTACTTTGTAGGATGGCGGTTGAGCGGGTTGAGCTCATGCCTGGTGAAGATAGTTCAAGAGTATAAATAAAAGATGAAAGAGGCTTTGGATGTATAGTGAAGGACACAACGAAGAGCAGATGACACCATCCATCTCCTACATGGTTGAGGGATTTGTCTGGCTCCCCTGGATAAGGAGCTAGATTGAGCACAAGCTAGGTCTTGTCAAGAAGGTGGAAGACAAAATATTACATGTTTCTTCTCAGGAGTTTAATCCACCTAGCATCTGTCTGTCTGTCTGTCTGTCTTCTATTCATCATGTCTTCCTACCTATGGCCTTAAAAGAGGGGCATTATCTGTGGGAAAGAGAGGACAATAGATGGCAAAGTACAATGATATATTATGAAACTGTAATAATGAAACCCACTGTTTTGTATGTTAACTAAAATTTTTAATTAAAAACTTTAAATTTTCGTGTGTGTGTGTGTGTGTGTGTGTGTGTGTGTGTGCCTATTTGTCCGTATATGTACCATGTGCATGCAGGTACCCTTGGAGTCAATAAGAGGGTGGTAGATCCTCTGGAACTGGAGTTATAGGTGTCATGAACTTGCCTTACTTGGGTGTTGGGAACTGAACACAGATCTACGAGAGCAGTAAGGTGCTCTTCACCGTTGAGCCATCTTTCTAGCTCCTCAGTTTTTGTTTGTTTGTCTTCTGTTTATGTTTTTTAAAGATGAAGTCATAACCTTGAGGGTCTATGAGATATGCAGAGAAGTGTAGGAGACAAACATTAAGGGCAGATATTAGCATATGCTTGGATGTTGGTCTGGAAAGAAAGCTTAAAGATTGTTTCCTAGGTACAGAAACCAAGACCAACACAGAACTGATTGTAAACCGAACTCAGTATAATTGGATGTTACAGAAGACTTGAATTTCAGGTTAGGTTTGGTGAAAAAAATCCCAGTAGATAATGTAATTAAATAGGGTTTCCTGATAGACTAGGAAAACAAAAGCAGGATAAATACAAACACTGGCTTCTTTTTGGGTCTGAGACTAGGGAAGGCGTTCTAACAGTTCAGCCTACACCACCACACAGGACAGCGCTCTTTTTTTTTTTTTTTTTTTTTTGGAGGTTAAATAACACACTGTATATGTACCATTGTCCTCATTGTTTTTCAGGCTACAACAGAAATATCCAACAAGACACAATACTGGGTCTAGGCAAATGGCTCAGTGGGTAAGAGTGCTTGCATGAAAGCAGGAAGACCAGAACTCAAAATCCCAGCAGTCATGTTAAAAAGCAGGGAATGGCCACGCATGCCTGGGACCTCAGTGTTGAGGAGCAGAGACAAGCAGATCCCAGGAGCTTACTAGCCAGTTCAGCTGAAATGATGAGCTTTGGGTTCAGGGTGGGAGCAAGTAAGGTTGAAAGCAATAGAGGAAGATGCTAGACATGTGTCCTCATAAACATATACAGGTGTGTATGCCTGCATACATGTGCACATATACCATACACACAAACAAAACAACTGTAATATCTGTGCTGCAGTCTTCTGGGTGGCAATTCTGATGAGGGTCATGGAAGCCCCTAATGGCTCACCTTTCCTCCTGCCCCTCCCCCTCAGCCTACAGTATGATTTATACCCACCCCATGCCTCCCAACCTCCAGGCAGTTTTAGCATCTAGGCTAGAAAGGGAGAGATTTATCAGAGTGAAGTCAGACAGGTCAGAGGCCTCTCTAGGGACAAGTTGGATCAAGCTGTTGTGTTCCCCCTAGACCCAAACTGGGATTGTGCAGTGGAATTCTGCCCAGGGGAAGACTCTTGTTAGGAGAGTTAGCAGTCGCTTCTGCCCTGCTGTCTAGAGTAGTTCATCTCAATGACAGTAATGTCCAGTCCTACTTTCTGAGGATGTTATTCATTGCTACTTGCTTAGTTCGGGAGTTGCACTCAGCATTCAATTGGCTTCATATTACAAAGTAAATTGAATGTTAGCTTAATTCTGACAGTCTTGATGATAGAGATTTAGAGAGGAGGCAATGATCAGTTGGCAGGCTATAAGTGAAGCCAGGGTGAACTAAAATGGAAAAGAGCACTCTGTGATTGCAGCTTGATTTACTACTTAATGTATGGTCCCAAGGCTGTGGATCAAGTCAAAGTCTTACATGTGCTGTGCATATCAAGGGCTTATCTCCAGAAGCCAGACTCTTCTGCATCTCCTAAGTCCAGCAATTTGCAAATAAGATGAGTGGATGTATCCTTGAACTGGGGACAGTGGGACATCCAAAGGCCACCTGTGTACCATCTGCCTTCTGCCTTTGGGGATATGTAAGCTAAAATCACCCTGTATGTGTTGAATGTCTCATATATGAATTCTATTTCTCTAGGGGGCCTCCTTGGACAACCTTGTAATGGTCACATAGAATCACTAGCAAGAAGGTATTTGTGTAGAATTTTTACACATACAACTAGAATCCTTATTTTTCATCCCTTTGAGAAGAAGAATCTAGACCATGGTGTGAACTTATCTAATTTATAAGTTGTAGGCAAGGTGTTTACACTGCACACCTCTAGTAAGATTCATCTGCAACTTAGCTGTTGCTTTGGAGACAGCCAGAGCATTACAATTTGAATTGTTGGGTATTGAAGGGAGCTGAATTCATGACTTTACTAAAAATATACACACCGTGAACATACACTGTGTTAGAGAGTGGTCATGACCACTTCTTTAATGAGTTATTTTGTCCTTTCTTTCTAGGTCCTTGGGTGTGGCTCTGTTGCCCAAGCAGTCCTCAGCAGAGGTCATCTTGGTGGAATAGTCACTATGAATATGGGATTTGCAACAGCAGTTGTGATGGCTATTTATGTCACTGGCGGTGTCTCTGGTATGCAGTAGAAGTAATTATTACAACTATTAATGCAACTGTCCCAATGTACTAGCGGGATTAGCTGATTTACATATATTATGTATTATGTCTCTAAAATCCTGCAAGAATATGTATGGATATCTTTTTATAGATGATAAAATTTAAATGCCAACAAATAGTTAAGTGGCTTATGTGAAGGCAACATTGAACAAGGACCAGATGTGGTTAGCACTCATACTTGAATCATCCCTGGCTACTGCAGGGTATACTCCAGCAATCAATACTTCTTATTTTACAAATCTCATGCTTGGAAGCCATTTCCCAGATAAGCCTGTGAAAAAATAGCTCAGCAAAGGCTACACCAGCAGAGGCAAGTCCTTGGATCTTTATCAGCTATAATCTCAGAGAGGCTAGGTCTTTCGCAATGTCAACTCTGTCTTCATGACGTATGTTCCTGAGTTAGAAAACATTAACCTAGTTCTTCCCTAGTGGGCAGGTTGACCATGGCCATTTACAGGGCTCTGTAAAGCAAAATGATGGTGTGCTATTGAATGCAGTCTGGAAACTTATGAGGGGACCTGGGGCAGGACCAGGTGTTCTGAGCCATAGTGGAGCTACTGTTACGACTTATAATGTAAGTATCTGATATGTAAGATATCTGGTATGTGATCCCTGTGAAAGGGTCCATAAACCCTAAAGGGTCATGACCCACAGGTTAAGAACCACCAGTTTAGAGTATTTTGCCTGCATGATATCCTGAGCTGAACATTGTCAAGCAATCATATGGTACGATTTCCCCTTAGATTCAGTTAGTGTAATTGACCTTTGCCACTGCCACTGCAGATCATGGATCTTTGCATTCATTGTTATATTTGGGGGCTTGAGAAGTCATTGTGGAGGGAGAGGATTGAAAGGAGCAGCAGGAAGGATAAGAGGGAGCAGGAAGATGGCAAAGAGCTGTCCCCTCTGGCCTGGGGACTGAGTCCAAGCTCTTGAGAGTGAGAATCGGAAGTGACTAGAGGTTGCATTTCCAGGTCAGGCTTTGACTCTGACCAAGTTGGTTATGAGAGGCTGTGAAAGCACCCAAACCCAATAAGATGGTGGATGAGCCCGGCTGGCGAATGATAGTGTTGGGTTGAAATGGGAACACGTATCATGACTCTGTTTGGAACTAGCGTAATTCATGCTCTGACGACTGATGACTCAGGAATGTGCAGGGGCAACACATGTGTGTTCTATGATAGCTACACAGACCACAGCATCAGTGGTCACTGGAATCAGAGAAGGCAATTGTGCAGGAGGTGTCTCTATCAAGATGGCTGTACCTAACATGGTTTGTAGCCGCATGGGAAGCTCTTTTTGAGGACTCCAAGAACAACCAAGGCATGCCAGACATGAATATAAATGTTGTCCGGTTTTGTGGCCACAGCCTGGTGAAGTCAGTGGCCTTTTACTTTTAAATATAAAGAATTAATTTTCTGTGAAGGAGTTTTAGCATCCTGCTCCATTCTGAATTTGCCATTCAACCAATCGGAGCTTATTGTTATACACACCTAATTATTATACACATGTAAATTATGTAATATGCTACTCAAAGTATGTAGGCTGCCTGGTGGTAACTATTTTTTAAAGTAGTGTGTGTGTGTGTGTGTGTGTGTGTGTAGACATGCATATATGTCATAGAATGCACATAGAGTCTGTAAGTTCTCTCCTTTTACCATGTGGGTCTCAGGGATTGAATTCAGATTGTTAGGCTTGGTGGTAAGTGCCTCTAGTGTACCCTCTCAGGCATCTCAATGAACCCTATTGGTGACTATTTTTGACATAATTTCTAAATGAATCAATTGGAAAAGCAGAATAGCCTTGCTCAGTGACAGGAAATTTCTAAGGTATCTATCATAGAACTGTGTAAGGGTGATAGGGAGTTCACCTAGAACAGAATCTTTGAAAAGTTCACTTAGCTCACCCAAGACCCACATCTTGACCCCAACTGTTCCCCGAGGGGGTTCTTTATGTGACTAATACGGTCATCAAAGCAACCTTGGCAGAGTGGATATTTGAGAGCAGGACTCCCTGACCCTAGAGCTCGTGTTCTTTCCACTACACTGCTCTGGCCTTGGCCTTGCGGCAAGCCACGCAAGCCTGTAGGAGGTAATTCTGTAGCCCTCTGGACTCCAGCCATTGCTCCCCGTCCCTTTCTGGACCCTCTGTCACCCCTTAGCCCCTCTTCTCATTAGTGTCCAAAGCTCCCTCCAAGATCTACCCTCTCTGACTCCCAAGCAACTGTCCCTGGACTTCTGTCATGTACATCAACTAAACAAAGCCCCTTGATTATTTCATCTGCTCTCTTATCTAAAATGCCTACAAAGTGGATGACGGCACGTGAGATCTGAGACTAATTAGGCTTCCAGGGTGCTTGCAAAATGTAAACCTACCTGTGGGAATTTTTATCAGAGAAGAGAGCTTGTTCTAGAAGCCTTACCCAGCAAGGCACCCCAGAGGGATGGTTTGGATCAGAGGTGACTTTTTCTGGCCTTCTTATCCTTGCACAGTGGAAGCCTCCAGGCTGCCTGTAGCAGATCATAGCTCCTGCCCTGTTAGAGTGGATTCGCCATGCCTTTATCCTCTCTAGTGCCTTGGCTCGCCTGCTGTGCTCAGGCTCATCTCTAAGTTCAGAGACCCTCTTCTCTAGGCTCAGACCATCCTCCCCTCTAAAGCCTATAAATGGAAGGCATTTCATTTGTTCTGTGGGCTGCTGTTGGAGCCTTTGTCCCTGCATCCCTAGCCCACCCTGTGTTAACTAAAGGACTTTCCATGCAGCCACAGGGAGAAGAGAAACAGAGGCAGCCTGGCTCCAGGAATTTCTCATAAGTCTTTGTGTTTGTTCAAATTCATGCTTCCAACCTTCCTCCTAAACGGGCTTCTGGAGCCCCTAAAAGCAAGACCCCCACAGTTAAAGTGCTCATAAGGATCCAGGAGATCACCCACGCTTTGACATACTGGAATTTCCTTGCTCATGTTCAACTGGAGTTGAATGGCAGGGGTGGCTGCCTCTGTGGGTTAGCAGCCAAAAACCCACTTGTCAACCTTGAACAGGAGACTCAGGAAAAGCATGGCTCTCTTTGTAGGGGCTGGGCTTCTAGAACAGGCATGACCATGGCTCTGATGAGGGCCAGGGTTCAGGGTTGTCATCGCCCTCATAATCACCATCAGGATTGTTGTCACCTCTCTTGTTCTTATCTCCCCTGAACACTCACATTTCAGTGTGCTCACTTTGGAAATGATTTTAATCCCCTTCCATATGAAATGCCGTCCATGTTCTCCAGGTTCACTTTGTGCCCCACCACCTTGCAAGCTCAGATGTGAATATGTGTGCACACACTTAATTTTCAAGGCAGATACATCTTGCTTTGAGATTTATGTTTAATTATGTGCATTTGTGGGGGTACAGGTATATGCAGAGTCTAGGAGAAGGCATCAGAGATGCATCACTGGAGCTGCAGTTTCAGATGATTTTTGGGCTATCTGGTGTGGGTGCTGAGAACCAAACTCGTGTGTTCTGCAAAAGCAGTATGAGTTCCTAACCACCAAAATACCTCTCCAGTCCCAAGGAGGTCTAGAGGGGGATTAAGGGAACCCGGATCTTAAATTCAGGTAAAGCTGGACTTGAATTTTGGTTCTTCCACTTGCTGACCACGTAGCTGGGAGAAAGCTTCTCCTGTTTTGCAGTTTTCCCACCAGTTAACTAGAGCAGAATCCATTCCATTAGGTTCTTAAGTCTAAAGAACACCACAGTGATACTATCTGACCAGTCACTCAGCAAATGTTGCAGTTGTGTCCCAAGCTGTGTGGGACCATCACTGAGCACAGAGTAAACCTCTCTGACTGTATACGTAGCTGAGAATCAGGAAGCTGATTTTGCTACTACTTACAGCTTGTGTTGGGTTGAGGAAGTTGTTGCTACATTTCTCTGTGAGGGAACATACTGTTCACCCAGAGGAACCTAGAAGGATCCATTCAGAGATGGCAATCACCTCCAACAAAGCCCTTCTGCCTCAGGGACAGGCACAGGGCATCTGCCAGGACATCACCCCTTCCCAGTGTGAAGAATGACTTTACAGTTTCTATACATGTGCTGAAGAATTGTTAGATAGGGACTTAAGCCTCAGTTGCCTTAAAAATATATGCACAGTAATAGTTTGCATCAAATTACTTATGGTATTCCTTAACTGATGGCTAAAACTCCACTTAAAAAAAAAACAAGCTGCTTACACAAGTTTTTAATTTCTGAGTTCCTTTTCATACAGATAAAGATTCTAAACCGTCTTTAATAGTGCCATGGATTATTAGTTTCCTTCCCCCACACTCATCTGTGTTTCTGTTTCCCTCTCCCCATGCCCACTCTCTGGCCTTTACCCCCTGACTGTCTCCTCTTCCTTATAGGAGGCCACATCAACCCAGCTGTGTCTTTTGCAATGTGCGTCTTTGGAAGGATGGAGTGGTTCAAGTTCCCATTTTATGTGGGAGCCCAGTTTTTAGGAGCCTTTGTGGGGGCTGCAACTGTCTTTGGCCTTTACTATGGTGAGTATTGACCCAGAGTCCAAAAATTTGGAGCGCTAGTGGGGCTTCCTCTGGAAGCTTGAACTTAGTAGGAAGCGTGAGACTGAGCAAGAACGGGAAGCATTGTGACAATGAGGCCCATGTTATCAACAGGGCCAATTTAGGAAGCCTTTTAATAAAATCTGTGAATCCGCTTTTTAATCTAAAGATGTTTATCTGTGTGGGTCTTTGTTTATTTGTTTTTGCCTGTACATATCTGTCTCCCCCCATCCCCCTCGTGCATCTGATTATCACAGAGGCCAGAAGAAAGTATCAGAGTCCCTGGAACTGGAGTTACAGACCATAGTGAGACACCATGTGGGTTCTGGGGCTCAAAACTCAGGTCCTCTCCAGAAGAGCAGCTAGACTTCTTAACTGCTGAGCCACCTCTCTAGGTCCCAAAATATGAATCTTAAAATGGGAGGGTACAACGTCTAAGAACCTAGTGTCGGGTTCTCCCTGCACTTCAGTATGCTACAGTATGAACATAGGCCAAATGTCAGTGGGCTCTCTGCTGCTTTCTCTGACTTGACTACAAATGAGATCCTGCCTGGTCATGAAAGCTGTGGCCCAGGAGATATTCAGGTTATGCATCTGGGAACATGCCTTTAAGGAAGAAGCACAGCCAAGAAGCAGACTGGGTAGGAGCCTCTGCCCCATATAGCCCACAGTCAGGAGCCAACTGAAGAAAAAAGGGGTCCAGGAGATCACAGACCCAGGACTGAACTGAGACTGTGGCAGTCAGTAGCTCTGTGACTTAAATACAGCCTTTGGGAATGAAGCGTGACGGCACATTCCCATAATCCCGGCACCTATGAGGATGGATGGTCAGGAATTCAATGCCATTCTCAGCTACAAAGCAAATTGAAGGCCAGCCTGGGTGATTTGAAACTTTGTCTCAGAATAAATACTAAATAAGTAAACATATAAGTCATTAGACCATGTAGGTCCCAGTTTCCTTCTCTGGAAAAGGAGGGGCTCCCAAAGTCTTTAAGGCTAAGGAATCTTAGGACTCTGTGGCGCCAACTGTAACATACAAGCTGTCTGCATACAACCCAAGATGAACCTTAGAGTGTTTTGAATGGCAAACTGAAGACACTGATAATCCAATCCCTAGGGAAACAGGTTGTACAAGGGGCTCCTCCCCACAGTGTCTCTCTGAGAATTAAATGTCTAAGATTAGAGATCCGAGGTCAGAAACTCAGGGAGCCAGCAGCTTGGCAAAGACAGGCATGGGGTAGGCACTGCCTGTATCAGTGACACCCAGTTTCCCAGCTCTGAGGGCTCTACAGGCCATCCATAGCATCTTCATTTTCCCGGTACACCTTCAGGTTCTGAAGTAAATTTTTAGGGGCACTAGAGAGTACTCTAGGAATTATGACTTCCGCCTAGTTAAAGTTAAAGTCACACTTTGGTTTTATCTTGAAAATTCCAAGAATTCCACCCACACCCCCAAAGAAGGTTGCTCTCCAAGACCCCACAGACTAAGGACCTGGTCCAAGTTTAGAGCTGTTCTACTTTGATTCCTGTTGCTGTGATAAAAATACCCTGACCATTTAAAGTGGTTTAGAAGAGGGTTTATTTCAGCTCCTGGGCCATGGTGTATCATGGAAGGAAGTCAAAGCAGAAACTCAAGCAAGAGCTTAAAACAGAAAACATGGAGTGTTTGCTGACTTCCAGGCTCAGGCGCACACAGCTTTCTTATACAGCCTATAACCTCCTTGAAGAGTGGTGCCAACTGCAATGAGATGGACCCATCTTCACCAGTTAAGAAGCAAGACAACCCCTCATGTACATATCCACAGGCCAATCTAATCAAGGCAATCTCTTGGTTGGGACTCTCTTCTCAGGTTACCCTAGGCTATGTCACAGTTTAATTAAAGCCAACCGAGCCTCCCTCAGCCCTTTCCAGAAAACACTAATGTCCCCGAGCTCTGTCTTCCATAGATGGACTCATGGCCTTTGCTGATGGAAAATTGCTCGTCGTGGGAGAAAATGCAACAGCGTTCATTTTTGCAACATACCCAGCTCCATTCATATCCCTGCCAAATGCCTTTATAGACCAAGTAAGTGGAGAGTCAACAAGAACCTGATTTAGGTGGAAAGACATGATAGAACATGGGGACAGGCATGGGGTGCGTATTGAGCATTGTAGGCCTGTGAAAAAGGAAGGGTTGTGTTTCCAAGACAGAGGTCCTTATATGAACTGAGTTTTCTTGACAATGATTTGCCCTTGAAGATGCTGATTCCACTAGAAGAATTCTCAGCTTCCTTTTCAATGCACATAGGTGTTTCATACTAGCTGAGATCAAGACAAAGAGTGGCTGCCCGGGCTAGAGGCAAATGAGGTCCATTTCACTTCTAGTGTCTCTTTTGCGCTAAGGGTGATAGCTACAAGAGATGGCATCTCTATCTACCTCCAAGGAAATATGGTGGTGAGCCTGGGGTATCATGAATCTTCCCTATCTCTCCATAAGGCTGAGATTTACCTGACTCTCAAGGGAGATAAGCATCTCAACTAGACTGATATTTGAAGTAACTTCTGCTGGTTGTAGTGGCACACACCTCCCCATCATTTGGGAGGCAGAGGCACCACAAGTTTTGGGCCAGCTTGGTCCACATAGGACGTTCCAAGTCAAGCAGGGCTGCACAAAGAGCCACAGCTGTATTGGTTGGTTTGTGAAAAGTTCCCCATATCCTCACCATTTTCTTTTCCACGCTGATCACAAGTCAGGATAAAAATGTTTATAGGTAGCTCCCTGGGTGCTCACCAGCATGTCTGGAGCTTGACAGATTTGTAACTGAATGGAAATGGCAAAGTTCCAAGATCCAGAATCTGAATTCTTTTTCTTTTTCTTTTTTTGTTGTTGTTTTGTTTTGTCTTTGTTTTTGTTGTTGTTTTTTGAGACAGGGTTTCACTGTAGTTTTGGAGCCTGTCCTGGAACTAGCTCTTGTAGACCAGGCTGGCCTCAAACTCACAGAGATCTACCTGCCTCTGCCTCCTGAGTACTGGCATTAAAGGCGTGTGCCACCATCACCCAGCTTCAGAATATGAATTCTTTAACTGAGATAACCTTCCTGTCTCCAGTGCTGTGAGTGACTTTAGCGACTTGCTGAGCTTTTCTTAAGTTTCTAATTATGGGGCTGGAGAGACAGATCAGCAGACAAGAGCATTGACTACTCTTTCAGAGGGCCTACATGACCGTTCATAACTATCTGCAACTCCAGTTTCAGGTGATCTGATACCATTCTTGATCCCACAGGCACTGTATGCGTGTGACACACATACATGCATGCAGGAAAACACATATATACATAAAATAAAATAAATATATCTTTCCTTTTTTCACTTGTACCATGTGGATAAATATTAGCCTTTGTCAGGTCCATTGTAAGAGTTTTAAAAAATAATATGTGAAAATTCGTTGTGAACAATAGAATGTAGTTGAACAGAATGACCACAGAACAAGGTGATAGCCCAGTGTGATGAGCATGCCTGTAATCCCACCATGCCCCCTCCTAATTTTTTTTAAAAGAACATTCCAAACAATTAATAGTAAATTGGACTAGAGCATCACATTAGTAACTTGGAGAAGCAAAGCTACAAGTCCTAGGACTGTAGAAAGAATTTTTGTGGGAAAGCAGAGCGATGAAGCTGCCTGAAGAAGGAAGGTTGTTGCCATGGTAATAATATGTGCATGGTAGGCAAAGGAAGTAGCTGAGTTTTAGATTTGTCTTCAGGTGTCGCTCATCCAGGGGCATGTTTCTGTGAATGGAAGCCAAATGTCCTCTACATCACCCAGGCAGTGAGTGGAAGCCAGGGACCCTGGGTCTAGATAAGGTTTGGGAACAGCGTATGTTTGGAAAGGGACATGAAAGAGTCCTTCCAAGGAGCCAAAGGGCACCAAGTAGGAACACAGAATAGATTTGATGAATACAGTCCCTTATTCCTCCAAAGAAGCTGGATGGAAGTACATAAACGCTGACAAATTGTTTTGTGAGGTCTGATTCTGTATTCATTACTCTTAAAGACTTATTTTTGACTGGGCTCCAACTCAGAAGTGGAAACTCTCAGCAAGGACAGCCTAAGTCTCTTAACAATCTATTCCTGGTGTTCTTCGGATATCTTCATTCTCTCGGTCAAAAGTGTGGCACATTCTGCAGTCTCCTCCTTGGTTTTCTCGATGCATTGTTTCCTCAGAGCAACATGTCAGCGTTTGTGATTCAGGACTTGTGGGGCAACAGGACACTGACTCTTGGATGCTCTGATCATGGGCTTCTTCCCTCCTCTGTTTAATGGCTTTCTGACAACATGTTGGTGAACATCATCATCTTTGGAGAAGTTGCAATGCTTTAAGGTTCTGCTAGCTCCTTTTGGGCAACATTGGCTGAGACACAGTAGCATCTGGAAGTTCAGGAGCATCCGCCTCTCCTTTTTGTCTCACAGTAACCAAGTTAGGAACAGTTAGCTCCAATTAATATCCACAATGCTTCCCAAACAGACTTCTGCTTCCTTGGCTCCAGATCTCCTTGGTCTACAGCCAGAATGCCCCTGACTCAACAGTAGGCCCACTCTGATGCAGCTCAAGACACCTTGCTTCATGGGAAAATCTTATCATTCCTAACACTGCTTCAGTCCACATATCCCTTCCACTTTTCACCCAGGACATTGGCAGCAGCTTTTGAAGCCATGTGCGTCTCACAGGAAGTACTGAGTGTGCATTCATGAACCCCATCAATGACTTCTGTGGCTAGAAGGAGATATTCAGCTTCCTCTTGACAGAGCCCATCACCTGGGAGGCATCACAAAAAATGACCCCAAATTTTGTTTGTAGCACTCCGGATTGAACCTGGGGCATTGGACATGGAGGGCAGGCTTTCCATCACTGAGTGCCAATGGTAATTCACAGCTGTCTGTAACTTCAGTTCCAGGGGATCTGACACCCTCATATAAATGTACATGCCCACAAAATACCCAATGCACATAAGACAAGAATAAACAAATCAAAAAAAATTTTAAAAAGAATATGTTTTGATGAATGGCAGAGTCTATACATTAGTGAAATTATAATTATGCCATTTTTTTCCATAAAAAGAAGGCTTCAGGAAATTTGGCCTGTAGAAAATAAAGGCCTTGTCTCCTGAGGACAGCAGTTGCTGGGAGTAGTCATTGGAGGCCAGTCAGGTGGCCTTTAAATAGTAGGCTATAGGAACTGTGGGAATGATAAACTCTGGATGGTGGGCAGCTTGGGACACATTACCTCTCAGGGTCTTTCCATCTCTGATAGTAGATGAGCTGATTGGAAACAAAAGTTTAACAAGTAGGGGAAACTGGAGCTCTCTGAAGAGAAGGGAGCCGCAGGAGGGTTGTTTAGCAGTATGCAATAGGTATGAGGAGAGACAAGGTAAAGAATACGTTGCTGGAGGCATGATGTGGTCCAGGTTCGGGATCCTTATATCTCTGATATTAGCTACAGTACAGAGGATGAGATGGACAAAATTAATCTTTCTGGCTTCAAAGCACTCGGAGTCTATTGCTGCAGCCCCATCTGGATGCCTTTGGATGATGGGAACTGTTAAGCAGGCAGCACCCACAAAACCCCAGAGCAATTAGCCATTTATCTGCCAAGCAAACAAGGCAATTGGGGTACTTTGGAATAGACTTTGGGGATGGGTAGAACCCACAGGGTTTCTGGAAGCTGTCTTGCTTCTCCATCCAGTCAAATGTGTCTTCTTAGGAAGAGGGAAATCAAGCGGAGCTCTAGAAGGACATTGAGAGAGCTCTCCCGTGGATGTGGACCACTCCCCTGCAGGCAGCAGAGGAAGAACACTGACTTTCCGGGCTTGGACTTGCACTGGACTGTCTTTCTTTTTCCTTTTTCTTTCTGCCAGGTGTCTTGTTCTCCCACTTGTTCTGAGAATACAAGGAACAAAACTGACCACTGACCCCAGAGACTTCGGTGCCACAATTTATCCTTCTCCACTGAGTCCTGGAGTGACACTCTTCTGTTGCTCAGAGACACATCCCACCTTCCTGCCCTCAGGGTTCCCAGAGGCATCTCTGACATTGCACCCCAATGGCAAGACAGCAATACCAACTTCTCTAAGAACCCTGCACTCTGCTGGGGAGACCAAGTTGTGCCACCTGCTGCTGACTTCCTGTTTGTTCTTGTGCAAATAACTCAGAGCTTTTTAAGGCCTTGGGTTGGCCTTCTGGTAATTGACATGAGTGACACCCAATGCACCACAGCAGGTCCCCACTTGGCAGCCAACAACAGCAACGTTTTTACCTAGTCCAGCTCTCGTTCTCTCTCTACTTCCTTTTCTCTTCTGTTCTGATGGAATCTTGTAGAATGTCACATACTCTTCTGATACTAGCCTTACAATGATTTGCCGTGTGCCTTAGAGAATGACTTGGTATCTGGCTAGTAAAGATCTGTCTTTACCTAAACTTGACTGCACCCTTATCGCGAAGTGAGTTGCCATCTCCTCCAGAGATTCTAGCTTTTAAGCAGTTACTGTACATGGCTAAATAGAGAGAATGAATATTAGAAATCCCTGTTGCTAACCATTACCCAATGCCTGAAGGCTCTCTGCCTTCCTGTGTCCTTAGAAAGTCTAAGAAAGGGCCAATATTCCGTCAGTCGACACCCAAGAGGGATGCTGACAGGGCCATGTTTTGGAGCCATGTCATTTCAATAACGTTAGTTGTTGAACTCTGACTGTATTCAAGCTTTTTTCTAATTAGTTCAGCTAGCTAATATGTATTTGTTAGATACCTGTGGTTCCAACCCATTCTTGCTCTAACGTCAGGGTCAGAGGTTCAACTGAGAAGTAAACAAGTGGTTCATTCAAGGTTACAAGGGCAGAGATAAGAGATAAGTAAAAGCACAAGGCCAGCCCAGGGTTCCACTCTGCCAGAGATGGTCAAGAAGGGCTCTGCAGACACCGGAGCTCTCTGGACACCGAAGCTCTCTGGAGAAGATGTCTCTCCAAAAACAAATTCTTTTGATTATGAGTATTTTTGAAAAGTTGGTGAAATACTGAAGGAATTAAACTATAAATTCACCTGCTTGGCTCCCAACCTGCCTCTTCTACATGCCCTGGAGCACATGCCTCAACCTCCGTCTACCTGAGTGCCCTCATCTGAAAGGAGAATAGCAGGGTTTACTTCATGGTGATCATTACAGCTTCTCAATGAGATGAAGCACAGGATGGAGCATGCGTGAGGTGGACATGCCATGCACCCCAGAAAGCTACAACACTTCGTGTGACAGACAGTATGTGTTCAGTGACTCACAGCTGTCATCTAGGTTGCAAAACAAAATGATTGCTTAAAAGTTTAGAATTTGGAGAGAGCAGAAAAATCCCACCACTTGAGAGTGCCTGTTAGTGTTTTCATTTTTTTGTGTGTATTTTTTTTAAAAAAGTGAATTTATAATATTTAATTTCCCAATGTTATAAGCATTTTAAAATGTTACCATATAAAGTTTTATGTGTACTTAGTGTGGATGTGTGGAGGTGTACATGTGCATGTCATAGCACACATGTAGAAGCCAGAACACAACTTTTGGGTGCTGGCTCTCTCTTCAAACATGTGGACTCGGGAGACTGAGCTTAGGTCATCAAGTTTGGCACCAAACCATCTCTCGAGCCACCCCACTGTGCTGTTTACAGCTCTTAGTGTCTCTATAGAAAGTTATGGAATAGACATCCTTAATGCAGCTCTCTTCTGTTATCGATGCTTGCTTAAATGGCTTTCAGTTTCTAGTACAACAAACCATGCTTAAGTAAAAGTATATATTTTAAAATAATTTTCCGTAGTTTCATTATGTCTATGGTATGAGTTTGGCCTATTGAATTGTATGCATGAACTTTGGTTTTTAGATGCGTATTGATAAGTTATTGCAGGATTTCCTCTCGAGAGCATGGAGTCTCAAGAGCATGGCGCGCTAGAAAACACTGGGAGAATGAGTTTTCTCTAACTTTGCCACTGTTTGTGTTTCTTTTGTTACAAAGCATATTTTCCCATTCATTTCATCAGCCTGAGTTTCCCAATAAGAAATTTCCATCCATTCCCTTTGCACGTTCATCTATTGCTTTTTTGCTTGCTGTCTTTACATCCAGTCTAAGTCAACCCTCCTTCACTTTCTGATCTTGCCAATTGTCCCTCAGTGTCACTGACTAGCAGCTTAGCAGATAGTGTGGTAGTTGAGGACCAGTCTTCTCTGGAGCTGGCCCAGCTGTGTGACCTTTAGCAGGCACCCAATCTGCAATGGATGACTCCATCAGCATCTACGTCTAGCATGTCTATGGAAGAGCCACACTCTTGTCCACTATGTTAGCTGTCACTAATTTCATTTTTTAAAGATTTATTTATTTTAGGTGGAGATGAGTTTTGCCTTTATACATGTACACCACGTACTTGCAGTGCCTGTGGAGGTCAGACGAGGGCATCAGATTCCCTGGAACTGAAGTTACAGGTGGTTGTGAGCTGCTGTGCAGGGCTAAGAACTGAACCCACATCCTCTGCAAGAGCAGCAAGCTGGCTCTTGGTGGCAGTCCTGGTTGTTTTAATATCTTCACAGGAGGGGTAACTTTGGGTGAGCAGGTGGACAGAACAGACTGAACTCCGGAAAATTTTCTCCCTCTCCAGGTGCTGTCTACCATGTTCCTCCTTCTGATTGTCTTTGCAATTTTTGACTCCAGAAACATGGGGGTCCCCAGAGGCCTAGAGCCCCTTGTTATTGGCCTCCTGATCATTAGCCTTTCTTGTTCACTGAGCCTCAACACTGGCTGTGCCATGAACCCAGCTCGAGACCTGAGCCCCAGGCTCTTCACTGCTCTGGCAGGATGGGGATTTGAGGTCTTCACGTAAGTACCAATGGTAGGGTGGAGAGAAAAAGGTGTCTGGTGTCCTTCAACAGAGAGTACTGAGCCTTGACTCAGAGATGCAGGAGCATGTGGACCAGAGAGTAGAGGCTATGGACACTCTGGTTAAACATGAACCATTTTCGTTATATAACTTGTCTACAGATTGACTTGGTGACCAAGTCCAGTCTAGAACTGAAATATGATGCTGCCAAGGGACTCCTGAGTCCTTCATTCTCTCAAGAAAACTTTATTGGGCATTAGATATGCAGAAGTCACTGTGATAGAGAAGGACATTTCCGAATCAGTCCACACACTAGGAACTGGGGCAGAAGATTGGCCTGCTTAGAAGGCCAACTTATCAAAATTAACCTAGCATACCATATAAGATGAATTGAAAAGGGAGCAAGTAGAAGGATAGAATCTATGCCGAAAGACTCACACATTCCTGTGGCAGTCCTAGGAACATAGAGTAAATGATGGCTACCCTGTGTGTGCACTGAGCCAGGACCCCGCAAGTAGTCACACCTGGGCACCTCCTCTCAGGACTTCTGTTTCTGGCACAATGTGTCCAGCTTCAAATAAAGCAGACAGGGTCCAGACCGTGACAGGGAGATGCTCCAAGAAGGGAACCGTGGAACGACTAAGATGGCCGCTGCGGGGATAGCACTCTAACCTCTCGCCAAGGCTTCCAGGAAGGTTTTTTAAACCAGAGAAGAAAGCAGCCACTTTTGCCGGCCTCTTGGCAGCAGGGTGCATCCGTATGGTGTGGGAAAGGACGCTGAGAGGGCAGGTTCAGCAACCTCTTGCACAAAGTAATAGTGACATCTGGTGGTGGCCATGCTGAGTCTCTTCCGTCCAACCCATGTCCTTCCCTGCACCCTGCCTGTGAATGAAGGAACTGAAGCTCAGAGGGGGAGTACCTCCTCAGAGACATTCCAGACTGCCCCAGGCTCGAGACCAGGTCTTCCGGGGTCCAGGACAAGAGCTCTTGTTTTCTGCTTTTGTCCTCTCTGATCCAAATCTGCTGTACACAAGGCAGGTGTGAAGGCTGTAACCCCAGCACTAAGGAGGCCGAGGCAGGTGAGTCCACGAAAGTTTAAGGGAAGCCTGGGCTATATAATGAGTTCCAGGCCACCCTGGACCGCGGAGTTAGACTCTATCTCAGACAAAATATGCTCTAAACAAAAGGCCACAAAGATCAGTCTGTGGCTATCAAGCATAATCATGCAAAGAGTAGGCTTGGATTCTTCTAGAATCAACATGCTCTCCATTGCGCCAGGTTTATGGAGGCCATAAGACAGCTTGTAAGAATTGTCTCTCTCCTTCCAACACATGAGTCCTGGCGATCAAACCCAGGGTATCAGGCTGGGCCTCAAGCACTTTTACCCACTGAACCATCTTACTTGCCCAAGCACCATGTTTTGTAAAAGGAAAATAAATAGGGTGCAGTCATTCAGTGGGGTCATTAGGACACTGGACTGGGTTCCTGATATCAGGTATGCTGCAGAGTCCAGGATGGTAATGGCCGTGCTCTAGTGAATGTGCTTATACTTGACACTCTTCAAGTTCAAGGTAGGTATGGACACAGAAAGAATCACTTATGAATAACAAGGTTAGAGATAGCAGGGTAGCCAAGAAGTATCTCACTGACTTCCTGTTTGCTTTCAGAGCTGGGAACAACTTCTGGTGGATTCCTGTTGTGGGCCCAATGGTTGGCGCTTTCTTTGGAGGCCTCTTCTACATTCTCCTTATCCAGCTGCATCACTCAGACCCCGACTCAGAAGTGAAGGCAGAGCCATCTGGGAGCAAGCTAGAGAAATATGAACTCAGCGACAGCATGTAGTGGTGCGACCGGGTCTAGATTTACTATTTATTTGGTTCTCACTTCAGAAAAGATGGCATCCGTGTGGTATGCTTTGGTGAGAATTGAGGGTGGGGTGGGGGAAATCGACCCACTTTTCTCTAGCCATTTGGGACAAACCATTGCAGAGGCAGTAATGAAAATCTCCACCAGTCACCCCTCCCCGAAATATTACTGACAGTCCCCCTGGGGCAGCTCTCTCTCCAGCCTGGTTCATTGTATCTTTGATGGAAGGCCTTAGTAATTGCTAAGAATTTAGAAACTTGACCATGGACTTGGTAGGATGGCCTCAGAGACCTTTACTACCCTGTATGAAATAGTGTCACCAAAAGGCTCTGCCTTCACAATCTACAAACACAGCATTCTGAAACTGAAAGACCTAACAGTGACTGCGCTCAACACCTATGAAATGGGAAGCAAAGAGTTAACACTCCACCAAGCTGAGCACTGTCTCCGCATAGATGCTGATGTCTTCCCAACCTATGGCTATAGAAAACAGCAGAAGACAGTTGGGAAGAACTCTGTGACATTTAAAAACCTCAGGACACAAGATAAATTTGGGAAACTGAATGGCTTTTTTTTTTAATGGAAACCATTTGCCAGATTAATCTCTTGCATTTCTCTGCATTTTAGATGATATCAATATTAATTTCCAGGTCCTTAAGTATATAATAACCTAAAATATGATTTTAACCTTGGTCATGAAAAATACATCTCTCTGTCTTTTTCAGCACAAATGTGTTTTCCTAATGGCTCAGTTGAGGACAGACCTCTTGAGTAGTCTGTGGCTGTACCCATCCATGTTCCCGGAAGCCCAAACTAGAAAATAGAGGAAGCTGACCAAGCAGACTGAAGTTGAGGGTAGAAAGAGTCCCTGGGACAAAAGCATGAGTGACAGGGCTTTATCTTTCACTAAGCGTCCTCACATTTGATCCCAACAGCCACCGTCGGAGGGAAATAACCATAGCAGCCATTTTTCAAATGAAAATCTCATGTAAATTAAACAAGTTGTCCTTTGTTTTGCGAGGTGCTTTATGCCTTCCAGGAGCTTGCTAACTGACTGAGGGTGTTAGACATTCCCCTCAGGCTTCTGTGCAAGGGGGCATCAGCAGCTTTCAGAACATGTGTGCTTTGTAGAAATACTACTTTCAGATCTTAGGGTGTGAGATCTCCAGATCCCACATTGTTGGGTATTCCCACTGTCACTGAGGCGTTGATGAAGGAAAGAGTATTAAATACATTTAGGGGGATATTATTGTGTTTAGGATCTTTCTTCCATTTGAGAGCTACCAAACATCCTTAGTTCAGAGTTTGTCAATAACTGTCAGGGAATTTAATTTCCTGTGGGGATTTTAGAAAATATTAATTCCCAGTTAGTCCTTTGTAAATAGCTCAGGTGATCCAAGCTTTCATCAGGGACTGGAAACATGGACTGGATTGAATTCTAGGGGCCTAATTTTTCCTTGAAAGCCATATATAATTGTCACGATGGGCTTGCTGGTGGTGTTCTCAGTGCCTTCAGTTCCTGGTGGATTAGAGCATGGTTCTCAATAGTGGCAATTTTGCTTTCTCCTCTCCATACTCAGAACATCTGGAAACATCTGGAGACATTGGACGGTTGTGACATCTAGGACTAGGGGAAAGAGTTAATGGTTAGAGATGCTGCCACAGCAAGGCGGTATCAAACTCATATCGGTTATTCCCAAGCTGAGAGACCCTGTGGTTTCTGAAAGGTGAGGAGAGAATCAAGATACTGTGGCCCTGAGCCCTGGATTTAGGTTCTATAGGGAGCAGAGAACGAGCCAGAACTGACCCTCGTGGTAGATTTTAATTCTTAGAGCAGGAAGCAATCCAAAATTTGAGATTTTGCAGGGTAGATTGTGCAAAATAGATCATCCATGCAGGTCCTCATTAAATACCACTGGATGATCAATGGTCAAGATTATAAGGAGGAAGTGTGCAGTGTTGGAAGTCCACCCTAGGAAGGATATCTTAATAGAAAAAGCTTCCTTGGCTGGGTGGTGGTGGCGCATGCCTTTAATCCCAGCATTCGGGAGGCAGAGGCAGGCAGATCTCTCTGAGTTCGAAGCCAGCCTGGTCTACAAGAGCTAGTTCCAGGACAGCTAGGACTGTTACACAGAGAAACCTTGTCGAGAGAGAGAAGGGGGAAGAAAAGAAAAAGAAAAAGAAAAAGAAAAAGAAAAAAGAAAGAAAAGAAAAAGCTCCCTTGTTCCATGCTCAGAAACACTCCTGTCCCAGATCTACCGTGAGCAATGCCTCTGTTGGATTCTTCACCAAGAGACTGTCTGTGAAGTTACTTTGTCTATGCCAGCAGACACCAGCAGAGCCAAGTCCCTCCTTTGAAAAGGTCTCCTGTGGGAATTCTAGTTGCAACATTCCTTCCTGCCCCCTTGTCAGTTGAAAAGGTTCCTAGGAACATTTATCTTAACATCAAAACCCAAATTTTCTGTGATTTCCCCGATCAGTTGAGGTTTCAGATCATGGTTCTACCCAGAAAATAGCTCAGCAATTATTTAGTAGTTGGATGGGATAAGTGAAGCTAAAAATATGCTTTGATTTAATCCTTAAGGCATAAATTATAATTTAAGTTGCTCACACACATCTTGTTATATAAGGTATATCAGCACTCAGCGATATCATCATGGGGAAAGAATTGGAATTTCTGATGACAGAGGATGGTTTATAAGCTTTGTTTAGTCATAAAAAGGACTGTTCAAATAAAATCTTGTGTGGTGTCCACAAATGAAGTGGAGCTGGCATTAATATACAGGGGACGGGTTAAGGAGCTTTGTCCATCAGGGAAACGGGGGCATCTTCAGAACACCACATCACGGCTTAAAAGCCATTGACAAAACGTCATAATGAATGTTTCAGGAACAAAAACTGGCTGTATTAATTCAGTCTCAGGCCATCTCCCCTGACCTTCTTAAGAAATGAATTTGGGCAAACAGAATTCTCCCCCACCCCACCTCGAAAACATCACAGTGAGATGTGGGATGTCAGTTCTCAAACTGAGAATCTAAATTCTCTGGAGTAATGAGTTGACCAATTACAGTCCACGGGTATAAATTATGATAGCCCTAGTCAGGGCTATTGTGTGGACCCTTTAGGTGTGCATAAAAATAAAAGATAGCCAATAGTTGCAGATAGACAGACAACCAAACAACCGAGGTCTAACCTCTTCTATCACGAGGAGAGTGACTCTTATGATAGAGAGGACGTCTTTGCTGTGATAGAGGGCACACACCAAGTGAGCATGAATAAACTCCAGTTGTCGAGAGAATCCACCAAGCAGGGAGTGGATGCGCAATCTGAATCCTCCAAGGGCTGCATTTTGTTTTGCCTTGATGAGTTTCATCCACACACACACAAAGAAACGAAATAAATGTTGAAGACCACTGGTGACATGATGGATTATGCTCTTTATCTACTTATGATTTTGGAAGATTAAAACATTTTGTTGTATCCTAAAAACAAACACACAAACAAAAAACATCGTGGGGGAGGTGGAGGAGGCGCTGGAACGGTCAAGAGTGCCTGCTGTTTTTGCAGAGGCCAGAAGTTGTTTTCATCATGTAAAGCTTCAGAGGAAACCAACGCCCTCTTCTGGCCCCCACAGGCATCTGCATGAACGCACCAAGACACACCACACACACACACACACACACACACACACACACACACACACACACACACACACACACACACACACACACACACACACACACACCTAAGAAAGAGTCCTGGTCACTCAACCTCCCCAACCTCCTCAATCTCCAGAATGTCGAGCATTGAGAGGGACTGCCGTTCAATCAGGCTGGGAACACTAGGGGGTGCTACACTAGGGAGGAAGCAAGAGGCCACACCAGCACTTCAGAGTCCAGGCCCTCAGTCACTAATGGCAGGGCCTCTTATCAGAGTCCCAGCAGGAAATGAGTGTGTAAAGACAGCAGAAAAGAGCCAGCTCATTAGGGAGCCTGTAATGTGTTTGTATCAGTCACTTTGTGTTGCTATGAAGAAATACCCAACAAAAGCTATTGAAGGGTGTATTTTGGTTCCCAGTTTGAGGGATGCAGTCCTTTGTGGTAAAGAAGGCATAGCTTCAGGGGCGTAAGGGAGCTAGTCTCAGTGATGGATGCTGGTGATGAGCCTGCTTTCTCCTTTTCCTTCTGAGCCTCGTGTTCGTGGAATGATGCCACTCACATTTAGGGTGAGTCTTTCTAGCTCAACCTTGCGAGACACTGCTTCAGAGCTTTGTCTGGGGATTTGTCTCCTAAGGAATTCTAGGCCCTGTCAAGTTAACAGTCAATATCAACCTCACTAGCTCTGTCGGTCTGTCTGTCTGTCTTTGTACATGTGTGCCAATACTCATGGAGCCCAGTAGAAGTCGTCAGATCCCTGGAGTTGGAGTTACAGGCAATTGCGAGCCACCCGCTGTGGATGCTGAGAACCAAACTGTGGTCTTAGCCGCTAACTCCTCTCTATCCAGCTCCCACACTGACCTTAATAATTACTGTTATATGAAGAAATCCATACTCCATAAAATGTTTTAACTTTAAAAGCTGAAATGTAAACTGAGCGGTGGTGGCACACACTTTTAATCCCAGCACTTGGGAGGCAGAGGCAGGTGGATCTCTGGGCGTTCAAGGTCAGCCTGGTCTACAAGAGCTAATTCTAGGGCAGGCTCCAAAGCTACAGAGAAACCTTGTCTCAAAAAAACAGAAAAAAAAAGGAAAAAAAAAAGCTAAAATGTGCTATGAATCTATTTCTTTGTGAGACACTGATTGTGGTGAAAATCTAGAAATTCCCAGGTCACTGCTGTTTGTTGCAGAAGTAGCTATTTGATAATCATTTATTCATTTATTCCTAGGACGTCAGAGCTTTGAAAATAAAACCCACTACAAAAATAGCACCCTGCTTCCAGTCCAAAACCTTGGTGTAAAGGAAATCAGAGATTTTGATAACCCCCAATTGACTGATTCTGGTGATATTCTGAGAATAAAACTGATTTACAGGCAATATTGTCAAAACCAAAAGTCATTTCTGTGGATCTAGAGGAGCAAGGACCATACTCCCCCACCCCAGAACCTGTTCTCAGAACAAAGCCAAGGGCTGGACTAGTGATCTTCAAATACGACCATGAGGGGCTCTGAGTGCTCACATCTGGGAGCTGTCGGACTGGTGCCTAAGAGTACAGACAGCATCTAGAGAGACAGTCTGCTGTGGAGCCACTGTATGAGCCTCTAACTCCTCTTTACCCCCGAAATGAGGGTGATGCCCTAGAGGGTGCTGAAAACGCTATGAAACCCTGAAATCCTCCCTGGAGCGCGCTGCCATCTTAGTGCCTCCTAATTCTATTGTTCGCTCACATTTTCACACTGTTTTTCTGACATGTAAGAATTTGAAGCTCCCCCAAAATATCTCCAAGAGTGTATGTTTGCTAAGGTCACCTGGCTTATATGACTGATTGAGGTTTGACAACCTGCTCAGAGCTGCACTTAGATCAAGACAGAGCTCAGCATTGATAAGAAATTAACCCGGTTCTTACTTACTTAACTATTTAAATTAAAACAAAATTTTGTTTAGAAATTGTAAAAGTTATTTAGAGAGTTAATATAATACCAGTAAAATATTCAGCAGATATTTTTAAAAGATGATGGCTGTGTGTATGTACATAGGCAGCCCTAATGTCACACTGCAGAGACTAACACAAGAGGGCCATGAGTTCAAGGTCAGCCTAGGCTACAGAATACAGTCTGAGACCGTATCATAAAGCTACTCTCCAAAAGACTTGAAAAGAGAGGAACAACGTTGCAGGATTTACACGGTCTAATTTAATCTTTAGCTGTTCCTTAAGACCATGATAACCAAGACAGGGTACTGTCATTATAAGACAAATAGATTAATGAATATAAGGGAATCAGAATTTGACTGGCACGCATGTAAGTATTGATTGTCAATAAGGGAACTAATGTCACCTTCCTGAGGAAGTGAAGTACTTTCTCCAAATGTCATTAACAGTCACAACGAAAGGAACACACAGAAGCAAAGTCCATAAAATATAATTCAACATGGATCATAGACCTAAATACAGAAGTTCAGTCTGTAAGCTTCTAGAACAAAACATATGTGCAGCTTTGGTTTTGACAGAGTTCTTACATAATACTATAAAAATAGAATAGTTGGACTTTATTACATTAACCATTAAAAAATACTAAGATGCTGGCTGGTGGTGGTGCACACCTTTAATTCCAGCGCTCAGGGAAGGAAAAGCAGATGGATCTCTCTAAGTTCAAGGCCAGCCTGGCCTACAGAGTGAGTTCCAGGATAGCCAGGTCTGTTAAATAGAGAAACCCTGTCTCAAAAAAAAATAGTAAGAAAATAATTGGGTGTCAGATGGCTCAATGGTTAACAGCACTTGTTGCTCTTGCAGAGGACTTAGATTCCCAGCGCCCATATGGTAGGCCATAATCATCTGCAACTCCAGTTCCAGGGGCTCCAACACCCTCTTCTGGTCTTCACAGGCACTACACACTAGAGGTGGCCATATTTTTTTTGTGTGTATGTACATATATATATATATATATATATATATATATATATATGTGTGTGTGCAAAACACCCACATGCATAAAATTTTTTAAAAAGTTTAAGAAAAGAAATGGGGAAAGCCACATACTTGAAGCAAAATATCTAGATAATTGTAGTTAAGATAAACTGATATTTTTGTTTTAATTTCTTTGATTTTACATCCCAACCAAAGAATCCCCTCTCTCCTCTTCTCCCAGTTCCTCCCCGACTACCTACCCCCACCCATTCCTCCTTCTCTGTTTCTCCTCAGATACTGGCAGGAACTCCCATGGATATCATCCAGCCATGGTATATCAAGTTTCAGTGAAACTAGATACTTCCTCTTTTATTAAGCCTGGATTAGGCAATCTGGTGGGAGGAAAGTGTCCCAAAAGCAAGCATCAGAGTCAGGGACAGCTCCTGCTTAGACTGTTAGGAGTCTTACAAGAAGACCAAGCTACACAACTGTAACATTCTATGCAGAGGGCCTAGGTCAGTCCCATGCAAGCTCCCTGGTTGTTGGTTCAGTCTCTGTGAGTCCCTGTGAGCACACATTAGTTGGTTCTGTGGGGTTTCTTACAGTGTCCTTGACCTTTCTGGCTCCTATAAGCCTTCCTCCCCATCTTCCACAGGATTCCTAGAGTTCCTCCTAATGTTTGGCAGTGGGTCCTACATCTGTTTCCATCAGTTGCTAGGTGAAGCCTCTCTGATGACAGCTGGGCCATAAGAGAATGATAACAGAATATCATTACGAATCATTTCATTGACTATTATTTTGCCATTCGTATTCGATTCAGTCCTAAATGTCTGGGGTCCTGCCTCTGGTCCTGGCCCTCAGGGATGCACCTCCTCTCAAGGGGTTCTCCAGCTGGGCCAGTCATTAGTTGGCCACTCCCACAATTTCTGTGCCATCTTTACCCCAGCACATCTTGTAGGCAAGGCAAATTGTAGTTCGAAGGGTTCGTATCTGGGTTAATGTCTCAGTCTCTGCACCGGAAGTCTTGCCTGATTACAGGAGATGGCCAGTTCAGGCTCCGTATCCCCTATTGCTAGGAGTTTCAGCTAGGGTCACCCTCACAGACACCTGGGAGTTTCCATTGCTCAAGATTTCTAGCTTATCCCAAGATACCCCCAGGTTCCATATGTCTCTCCCAGTACTCTCTCCCTTCATCCTTCCCATACCTGATCCCTCCTGCTCCCATCCCCACCCTCTTTAGCCTCCTCCCTCTATCCACCCTTCACAGTGAGATTCATGCACAACCACCACCTCCTTGAGCCCTTCTTGTTACTTAGCTTCTCTCTGTCTGTGGGTTGTAGCATGGTTCTCCTTTACTTTATGGCTAATATCCACTTATAAATGAATACATACCATGTCTGACAAACTGATTTTTAAAATGGACCATGGATATGATGCCTCATTAAAGTATTATTTGCATATGCATACATTTGATATACATATCAAAAAAGTTCACATTGAACTCAGTGCTCTATCCTGTTGTTTTATCCTAAAAGTCTGTGTGTCAAGAACTAAAACAACTTCCTCCAAACACATCAGCAACTCCAAATGGTACGATCCAGAGTGACTGTAGCTTGTAATTCAGTGCTAGTAAACTTGTTCAGTGGTATAAGTGGGTTTTTTTATGGCATAAAATTAAACACAGGCCCACTCTGTAATCTCTGAATTCCACTCCCAGGTATTTATCCAAGAGGGAGTATATGAGCTACACACACAAGCATTATTGTATAAAAATGTTCATGGCCTCTCTATTCACTAAAGCTCTAACCTGGACAGAGTCTAGATGGCCATGGACAAGGAGAAGGAGGCACAATTTTTGATATACCATGACAAGAGAAGACTTAACAACAGAAAATAACATGCTATTCATATCAAGTGTGAAAAATATTAAAAACATGGTGAGAAAAATGAATCAGATATAAGAAGTACACCATGATTCAACTTTTACAAAATTCAAGAAAAATAAAGTACCCCAAAGTGACAGAAACTGTAGCAATTAGTCATGACATATCAGAGATGGGAGGGTGCAATGTTTGTAATTGGGTTTAGGAAAATATGAATGTTATATACTTTGATTGGGTTGGTGATTGTATGGGTGTACACACATGTCAAAATTTACCAAACCGTATACTTTATATAATTATATAAAGTATCTTCAAAATGATTGTGACTGATTTTTCATCCAAGACTATAGGATTTTCTGGATGTGGTGTCTCACACCTATAATCTCAGCTGCTGGGAGGCAGAAGCAATCAGATCCAAAGTTAAGATAATCTTGTACTCCCTAGCAAGACCCTGTCTCAAATCTATAGAACAATAGATCTGTAGGCAGAGGCTGATGGCTTGTTTCCCGGCTGCCCAGACCCAAAATAATTACACAGAAACTGTATCATTACAACGCTGCTTGGTCTATTAGCTCACCCTTCTTATTGGCTTGCTCTTTTATCTTTAATTAACCCATTTCTATTAATCTGTGTTATTACCATGTGGTTGTGGCCTACTGGTAAGGTTCTATCTGGCATCCAGCATCTGTCTCCGGCAGCAGCTACATGGTTTCTTTCTGGCTTCACCTACTCTATCTGCTTGGAATTCCCATCTTGCCTTATTCTGCACTGCAATAGGCCCAAAGCAGATTCTTTATTAACCAATGGTATTCACAGCATACAGAGGGGAATTCCACATCATAGATAGATAAATGCAACCAACACTGTGTTTTCTATAGGTTAGATACTGTCAACTGGAAGCTATAGATAGGCTGAAAGCAGTGTCAAAGAAAACTGGTAAGTTCATGTCTGTGTCAGATAAAACAGGCCTTTAAAAAACTATGAAGAACATGTATGTACAGAAAAACAGAGCCTCAAAATACATGAAGAAAAACATTGGAGAATTGTAGGTCAGATTAAAAATATTCACATAGTAGTTGAAGACTTAAATGTTTCATTTCTATTTTTTTATTTGAGAATTCCACACATGCACACAATATTTTGATAATATTCACCATCCTTTCCTCCCCATTACCAGCTTCATTCCCCACTTTTTGTTATTTGTAACCCTTTGAGTTCAATTTCTTCTACCCATGGATGTGGGACCATACACTGGGGCGTGGCTGACCTACCAGGGACCACACCTCTAAAGACCATTTCACTTATGGTAAAGGCAGAATGATTGCACAGAATAAAAGGAATAGAAAACTTGGAGAACTGGGTAGGCAGACAATGGTAACAAACTTTTAGGGAACTCCAAAGCAGGATACAGCAGGATACACATTCTCTTCAAATGAACACAGAACTCTAGGAAATACTGCATACCAGGCTACAAAACAAGGCACAGTCATTCTGAAATGGTGAGACTTCAGCCACAGTTCAACAATTCAATAAAACATAGTACCTAGCAATTCTAGTCCTATGCTTGCTTACACCGAGGGTACCAAAAACACATGTTATATACAATGCTTGGCATTGTAGTGTGATGGTTGAGAAGTAGTATGTTCACAGTCCCAAAAAAAAAAATCCAAAAGCAGTTCAAACACCCATCAACTGATAGATTCATACAATTTAATGTCTGCACACAATGGAACATTACTAACTCTAAAATGATTGAAGCGCAGGTATACATACAACATGGATAACTTTAGGAAGCGTGGTTGTATTTAAATTTCTTATAACAGTTATCCATTGTTTGTATGTGTGTACGTGTGTGCCACAGCACACGTATGGAAGTCAGAGTACAGTTTGTAGAAGTCTGCTTTCTCCTTGCACGTGAGTTCTGGGGATTGAACTCAGGTTCTCGGGTTTGATAGCAAGCACCTTTACCCACTGAGCTTTCTTGCTGACCCAAACACTATGTTAAGTGAGAAAACAAGGCAAACACACAAGGTCACATGTAGTGTGATTATGCTTACATGAAATGTCCAGAATAGGCAATTAACAGAGACAAAAAGTCGATGAGTGGCTGCCAGAGGCCAGGGGCAGCAGAAATTGGGAAGCCATGCTGGCGGTGGCTGAGGTGACAGAATGTTGTGGAGTTAGGTATTGGGTGCTTTCACTCTGCTGTGAATCGTCTGAAAGACATGAACTACGGTCTTTGTAAGGGGGGACATTTATAGTTTGAGAATCTTTTCCTAATTATAAAGGAAAGAATCTGAAGAACAATCTGGAAGCACTTAGTGATATAAAGATGTATTCCCCTGTGAGTCAGAAATCTCATTCCTCTCTGTATACTTCTGAAAATCAGATCCATATGGGTGTATCCATGGGGACAGATACAGTGTTGTTCTTGGCAATGGGAGCTAAGAAGCCACTTAGAGTCTAGATAAATACAATGTGGGGAATGAACATTCGCCAAGAGCGTGCAGCAACTAGTCACGCTCAGATGAACTAACTACAATATAAATGGATGTGGATTGTACATATGCATGGATATATATTCATATACAGGAATGTATACATCTATTGGTGTGTATATATAGGTGTATATAGATATTTTAGATTCACTTCTGTTGCAGTGATAAAAATACTCATTAAAATTAACGGGATAGTGGGTCTATTTTGGCTCACAATTTCAGATAATAGTCTATCAGAAGAAAGTTAACAGTGTCTTGAGCTTGAAGCAGCTAGTTATATCATAACATCATAGCCGCAGTCAAGAACAGATAAAAATAAACACATGCATGCTTTGTGCTCACCTAGCTTTCTCTACTTTTATATAGTCCAGGGCTCAAACTCAAAGAATAGTGCCGCCTGATTTCAGGGTGGTTCTTCTCATAAAAATTAAGGCAATCAAGATAATCCACCTCAGACATAAGCCAACCTGCTCTAGACCATCCCTCATTGAAACTCTTCAGGAGAGAAGTGTGTGTGTGTGACTGTATATGGGGGGGGGCAGAGACAGAGAATAAAATGATAGCAAGTGTTCCTTATATAATTAAAAATGCCTAAGTACAACTTATCCTTCAGCGATGAGAATAAATACAGCATCTGAGGGTGGCTGCCAGTGGTGGGAGAGGACATAGGACAAAGGACAAAGGACATAGGACATAGGACAAAGGCTCCGAGTGAAGGGGGATAACAAATGGAAGCAAACTAAGCATGAACACATGCTGCTACCGTGTCAGGACTGAGAAATGGAAATGACCTTCTGCCCTTGAGTTCTAAAGTGGGAATGAGAAGGAAGAGAAGAGCGGAGGAAGGAAAGATGGAAGACTGATACTATCTCAGAAATCCTCCCAAATATACGCGGAGATGATCTCCAGGAAGTGAGATGGAGTTGGGTTTATTTCTTCATGTCTTTGATAATTCACATATAAAGAGTTCTAGTTTAATAGGGCTTAGAAATAGCAGTCTTACATATGCTTTGAAGATTTGTGTAACTTTATGTGTATGAATATGCATGTGTGTCTGTGTACCACATTGTGCAGTGCCCCTGGTGGCTAGAAGAGGGCATCTGGTTGCCTGGAACTGGAGTTACAGATGGTTAGATATTAGGATAGCTACATCTGCTTGTTTCTTAGGTTCATTTGATTGAAAAATATTTTCCCAATCCTTTACTCTGAGGTAATGTCTATCTTTGAGGTTGAGGTGTGTTTCTTGAATACAGCAAAAGGATGGATTCTGCTTTCATATCCATTCACTTAGCCTGTGTCTTTTTATAGGTGAATCGAGTCCATTGATATTAAGAGATATTAATGACCAGTGAGTATTAATTCCTTTATTTTTAGGTGGTAGTGTTTGTGTGTTTCCTTTCTTTGGGGTTTGCTGGTGTGAGATTATCTGTTGCCTGTGTTTTTGTGGGTGCAGTTGGCTTCCTTGGGTTGGAGTTTTCCTTCTAGTACTTTCTGTAGGGATGGATTTGTGGATAGGTGTTTAAATCTGGTTTTGTCCTAGAATATCTTGTTTTCTCCATCGATGTTGATTGAAAGCTTTGCTGAGTATAGTGGTCTGGTCTTGCATCCGTGGTCTCTCAGTGTCTGCATCACATCTATCCAGGACCTTCTGGCTTTCATGGTTTCCACTGAGAAGTCGGGTGTAATTCTGATAGGTCTGCCTTTATATGTTACTTGACTTTTTCCTTTTCAGCTCTTGATGTTCTTTCTTTATTCTGTATGTTTTATTTTATTATTATATAGCGAGGGGATCTTTTTTTTTTGTTCAGTCTATTTGATGTTCTGTAAGCTTCTTGAGCTGGAGTTCTTCTCCTTCTTCTATCCCTATTATTCTTAGGTTTGGTCTTTTCAAGGTGTCCCAGATTTCCTGGATGTATTGTGTTAAGAATTTGTTGAATTTAATGTTTTCTTTGACCAATGAATTTATTTCCTATATAGCATCTTCGGCAGCTGAGATTCTCTCTTCTATCTCTTGTATTCTGTTGGTTATGCTGCCTCTGTGGTTCCCATTAGTTTACCCAGATTTGCATCTCCAGAACTCCCTCAGTTTGTGTTTTCTTTATTGCCTCTATTTCAGTCTTCAAGTTTTGAACTGTTTGCTTCACCTGTTTGATTGTTTTTCTCTTAGCTTTCCTGTGTTTCTTTGAGAGATTTATTGAGTTCTTCCAATTTTTTATTTGTCTTTTCCTCCATTTCTTTAAGGGAATTATTCATTTCTTCTTTAAAGGTATCCATCATCCTCATAAGGCTACATTTAAAATCGTTTTCTTCTGCTTCTTCTGGGTTAGTATGATCAAGTCTTCCTGTTGTTTGACCACTGGGTTCTGATGTTACTATGTAGTTTTTTAGGTTGTTGAATGAATTCTTGTATTGGTGCCTACCCATATCTTCCTCCAATTGGTGCCAGCAGTGTCTTTGCCTCCTGGTCCAATTCTTGCAGTGGGTGCCTGTGTCTTTGGGAACTGTTCTTGGCCTGCTCTGTACTGTGGCTGTCTGTGTCTCAGGGAGTCACTGAGGTCTCTCTTGGCACATTCGCTTGGTCTGCTCTCTTGGTCTACTCTGTGCAGTCAGAGCTTGTGCTTCAAAGTTCCTCTCTTGGTCCTCTCTCTCTTGGTCCTCCCTATGTAGTTGTTGCTTGTGTTTCAGTGTTCCTCTGAGGTTGTGGGGGAAATAGAAGGGTTTGGGGGTGGAGTGGGACTTGTAGCTTGTAGAGTCTGATAGATAGGGTGGAGGTGTTGGAGCAGCCTACCTGCAGGAAACTCACCTGCTGACTGGCTAGAGAAGCTGAGGCAGGTGTGGGAGGGACCCGGGGTTTTGCCCTGGTATGGAGGGCTTAAAGAATGGGGTATCTCACTGGGTGGATGGTCACTCACCTCTTGGTCTTCTCTGTGTATTAGCAGACTGTGTTCAGAGTTCCACTGAGTTTGCAGGGGAATGGGTAATAGGAGGATTTGGGAGCAGAGTGGGACTTATGGCTTGTAGGGTCCCATAGATAGGATGAGGGTGTTGGCCTGCAGGAAACTTACCAGCTGACTGGCTAGAGAACCTGAGGCAGGTGGGGGGGTGCACTGGGTAGGTGGTCTCTTATCTCTTGGTCCTGTCTGTGTAATAGCAGACTGTGTTTCAGAGTTTCACTGAGGTTGTGGGGGACAGGGAGATAGGAGAATCTGGAGACAGAGTGAGACTTGTTGTTTGCAGGGTCCAGTGGATGGGATGGGGGTGTTGGAGCAGCCTACCTGCAGGAAGCTCACCAGCTGGCCGGTTAGAGAAGCTGAGGCAGGTGGGGGAGGGGGAGCTGGGGGTTTGCCCCAGTATGAAGGGCCTAGAGAGTGGGTGTCCCGCCGGGTGGGTGGTCTCTCACTTCTTGGTCCTCTCTGTGTAGTAGCAGGCTGTGTTTCAGAGTTCCACTGAGGTTGCGGGGAATTGGCGGGGGGAGAGGCGGGTTCAAGGGCTGAGTGGGACTTGTAGTTTGCAGGGTCTGATGGATCAGAGTTACAGATGGTTATCAGCCTCCATGTGGGGCTGCAACTGAACCCACATCCTCTGCAAGAGCAGCAAGTGCTCTTAACTGTTGAGCCATCTCTCTGTTCTTCTTACATGGTTTTGCTTGATTTTTAAGGATACCTTGGTGCTATGGATGGCCAGATCTAAAACCAATCTTAGGCCATTAAAGTAGATGGAGAATGGCTGCCTTGTAGCATGTGACCCATCCCTCTATTCTCATGAAATTTGTTCTACTTTTAACTGACGTTTGAATACTCAGAATCACTGGCAATCCATGCCCAACTCAATATAGTCAAAGAAGGTCATCTGGATTGAAGGCATATTCGATAAGTTTCTGAGCAGCCTTAAAAAAAAGGTTGTATCCTAGACAACAGTGAGGACCCTAAGAGATACATACATGGATCTAATCTACATGGGAATTAGAAAAAGACAAGCTCTCCTGAGTAGATTGGGAGCATGAGGATCATGGAAGAGGGTAGAAGAGGAGGGGAGAAGAGAAAATTATATAACTCAATAGAATCAATAAAAAAATAAGGTTTTATCTCAATAAACTTAGAACCAACAAAAGAATGTATCTCCAAGACTGATCTTAGGACCAGTGGAAGAACTGAGAGAAAGTAGCATGCTATGGGGATCTTGGAGAGCATTTTAGCACCCTATCTGGTTCTCTCCAGGACAACACAGTGACATCAATGGTTGGAGCTACCTGTAACTACTTAGAGATTCCACCGAGCTCTGAGACCAGCGCCACATAAGAAAACTTGAGTTGATTTTCAAAAAAGATTTTTCTAAAATTATATTTATTGGCTCTGTGTGTGTGTGTGTGTGTGTGTGTGTGTGTGTGTGTGTGTGTGTGTGTGTGTGTGTGTGTGCAGTGTCCAGAGTCCAGAAAAAGGCACTGGATTCCCTGGAGCTGAAGTCACAGGCAATCATGAACTGCCTGACATAGGCAATAGGAACTGAACTCAGGTCCTTTGCAAGAGCAGTACATGCTCTAAACCCATGAGTCACCTCTCTCTCAGGCATAGAAACCTTGAGTTATACGTGCAGCTCACACGTAAGTTTCCCAGTCTGGATTTGCCAGGTTCTATTCAACAGTATAACCAATGTTTTGAATAAAAATGTGTGTAGCCTTTTTATAAGATTACAGAGGATAAAAGGATAATTACCATGTGGGTAGGATTTGCATGAGTTATTTTTAGCTAAAATGGCTATTTCCTCAAAGTTGCTTAGAGAGGTTCCCTCATTACTGGGATTAATTTTCCCTTCCTTAATTCCTATTCCATCTTTCTTTTTTTACATGTGTATTTGTGTGATGTGTATTTGTATGTGTGTGGGCACATGCAAGTGTGTTGTCTGAGGTTTTCTGTCCCACCAGGCCCCACAGCTGTGTAGCCCCAAAGAAATGCACAGAGGTCTACATTAGTTATAAACCGATTGGCCTAGTAGCTCAGACTTCTTATTAAATCTTATAACTTATATTAGCCCATTATTCTTGTCTATGTTAGCCACGTGTCTCGGTACCTTATTCGGCAAGGCGGTCCCATCTTGCTTCTTCTGTGGCTGGGTCACGACTGCAGACCAAGCTTTCCTCTTCCCAGAATTCTCCTGTTCTCATTGCCCTGCCTCTACTTCTGCCTGGTTGTCCTGCCTATACTTCCTGCCTGGCTACTGGCCAATCAGCGTTTTATTAAAATACAATTGACAGGGTACAAACCATTGTCCCACAGCACAAGTGAGCACACATACACATGTGGGCTTGTATTAGTGTGGAGGCCAAGTGCGGAGTCTAATATATAAGGTTGCGCTCCACCTTATATATTAGAAAAGGGTCTTTCACTTGAACCCATAACTCACCATATCAACTTGACTAGTCTAACTATTGAGCTTGCTCTAGAGATCTCCTGTTTTTACCTCCCAAGCTCTGAGATTACAGACAGACTGGATCCCTGTTGGGCAATTGCATAATTTGCTTGGATTCAAGCTCCTACCCTCACACTTGAGTGCAAGTGGTTTTTCCCACTGAGCTATCTTTCTCAGTCCTTCCCCACTTTTAGGGTGCTCACCTACATCTACAAATCCTGTTCCTAACCCATAAGCCCATGTTTACTTCATATTTCATTCCGTCTTGACAGAACTAAGTGACCTCTAGATTGGGCGCATTCCAGATTTGGTGATAAAATATCTATGCAAAATATGGCCATAGGACCCAGAAGTCATGAAGAAGTCAGCTGCAGTGGGTTTGCCTAATCCAGATGGAGCCCCAGGAGGTTTAAACCATATGAAACACTCAATGGTCCCAAAGGTGAGAGATGGGCATGTATGTATCACATGTGTGCAGTGCCATTGGAGACCAGAAGGTTCATTCAGTGCCCTTGGGGACCAGAAGAGAGTGTTGGATCCTCTGGAAATGGAGTTATAGGTGGCTGCATGGGTCATGTGGGTGCTGGGAGTTGAATCAGGGTCCTCTGGAAGAGCAGCCAGTACTCTAACGACAGAACCATCTCCTGTGCTCCTTAATCAACAATTTGAGTAAGAAGAATAAAAACAGGAAGAGGGAGCCATTTGGGCCTGATGAGTAGTGTGAACAGGTGACAGATACAAAGCAACATAGCCTTCCTTCTTTCTGTAGTCACCAACACAGTGCCTATAGTCAGGGGCTAGCCACGTGCCATTCAAATATCCAGAGACACGAACATAAGGCAGTCAATCTTAGAGATGACAGATGAATCACTGTCCTTGTTTCATTTACTGCTGTGACAAAAAAGTCTGACCAAAAGCAACCTGGGGAGGAAAGGGCAGGAACCCAAGTCATGAATCCAGCTGGAGACAAGAACCATGGGCCATGGAGGAGCCTGCTTAGTGGCTTGTTTACCTAGCTCCTTATACAGCCCAGGGACACCTGTCCAGAAAATGGTTCCACGCACAGTGGACCCAGCCCTCCTACCTCAATTAGGACAATCAAGAAAATGTCTACAGACAAACCTGATGAAGGCAATGTTGGGACTCTTACAAAGTGATTCCAAGAGGTATCAAGGTGACAGTTAACTAGAACAACTTGTCATCATAATACACTGTAGCTACAGCGGCAGTGATAAACGGGAGTGCTGGCTGTTTTCTGCCCATCACCATGGTCCTAGGCACTTCCACATGTCTTCCTGTTCTAAATATCACACCAAACATGGGAAGAAAGTGTGATGATTCTCCTTGTGCAAATGGGAAAAACGAGGCTCAGAGAAGCTGAGTTTAAAATGAAAAGAGCAGGATTTCAACCCAAGTGTGTCAGATTACCAAACCCGAGCTCTCCAGACCCTAAGATGAATTATTCACGATCATGTAGGGAACAAATTAGGGTTCATTAGGAAACTACACAAGTTGATAATGTAACAGCCAGCCGTGTCAGAATAAATTTAAATCACTTCATTAGAGAGTTCTTTCCTGAAAATACAAGGAAAGGATAAATATATCTCAACTCCAAATTCTCCACAATGTCATCATGAACCAAAGGAAAAGTAAAAACAGTGTGGGGAGCAACTGATGAGTCAGGTTTGTAGCTAGAACATTTCTCAAGTGTCACTCAGAGGATGGAACAGAACCTACTCCATTGGCTTGAGTGTACTGGCGGACTCTGAATTGGCTAGGTCCCATTCAAAAATTTAAGCAATGTTTTGAATAAAACATGTGTGGCATGTTTGTGAAATTATAGAGGATAAAAGAGTAATTGTTATACGGGTGGCAGATTTGGATGAATTTTCTTTTTTAACTGGGACAGCCATTCACTTAATGTTGTTCCATTAAAGTATCAGAAAGACATTTAAAGCACCCTGCTATACGAGGAACTGTGCGGAGCTGAAGAGATGACTCGGCAGTCAAGAACATGCTCTTGCAGAGGACCAGTCTTTGGTCCCCAGGACCTATGTCAGAAGGGTTCCAGGCGATTAGATGCCCTCTTCTGGCTTTTTCTGGCACTTGCAGAAGTGTACAACCCAACCCCACCTCAGAAACACACATGCAAATACATATTTAGAAACAAAACAAATCTTTTTTTTAAAAAAAAAGACTAAATGTGCCTTGTTCTACTCATCAATTTTATCAATGATTTTGATAAAATATGCATAACCTCTCTCTGTGAATCTCATATCCTGGGGACTTTTCTTCCCAATAAGTCCAGGCTTCTTACAAGATAGTTAGCTTCTATCAGCACAAAGATACAGAGTGTAAAACCTTCTTAAGACTTAATATCAGAGCTGACAGGCCCCAGAGGCAACAATAGCAGAAGGCATCTTCTCTTTCATTAGAAGCTGTCTTTGGAATAGATAGATGGGTGTAGCCAGGACCTTAAAGAATTTTGTTCAAAACCATATACAATATGAAAGATAAAACACTTGGATTTTAGCCCAATCACTATATTTATTTTTGAGGAAGAGACCTGGCCAGTCGTCCTCATCAACTTAGACCATGAATCCCAATATGGACAAGTTCAACAGAACTGCCATATACGGGCTGCTCAACCATGCTTCAGCATGGCCAGGGCACAAATTTCATTCATTCATTTCACTATGTTTATTTGCAAATTCGTGGAAGGAGGTCTATATATGAGAGAAGACACACTGCTCCCTGCCTCCGACAGGATCCTTGAGGATCAGATATACGCTCTCAACTACTGCTCCAGTGCCATGGCTGTCTGCCTTCCACCCTTCTCCCCTCCATGTTGGCCTCTGAAACTGTAAAGGCTAATATTCTGCATGGCAACTTAAACAAGACTAGAACAGTGGTGACAGCAATTGATGTGCTAACACGGAAGACGAGAAACTCGTGAGGCCTCAATCCTAAACAAAGAACTACAGGACACTAAGGAATGCTGAAAGTGGGAGAAATGGTCTTCCCCGGGAAACTGGCTATCCGATACCGAATGGTAAGCCCTGAGAGCAGACCCACGTAGACGGAGCAGGTTGGCAGCAAAGGAGTTATCTCCTCCATGGCCAGCAGGGGGAGCAAAAGGAAAGGAAGACGCCTATCTTCAGATGCGACACCAAATAGAGAAGCAACAGAGGCCTTCCAGGCATCCTTTTTCACTGACCCCTCATACTTCACTTCTGAATAGCAAAACTGAGGCTAAGAAGTGAGGGGGACTCCCCACAGTTCTCCATGAATATGAAGTAAGCCCTCACAATTTCCAGTCCTGGGATCTTTGACTCTTGTTCTTTCTAACACTCTTGTGGTACTGGGATGCTCTTCAAGAAAATGTGCTGTAAATGGCTGTCACAGTGGTATCCAACCCCTTTGCTTTAGTTATTGCCAAGTGTAGACCTTGACTTTGAATTCTAGCTCTATTGCTTCGTAATTACGTCACCTTCGACAGGTCCACAATCTCTGAAGACTGAGAAATGGACTTTAAAATCTTAGAATAGTCAACCACATTTCTCTCAAAGAGTTGCCAGAGGAATAAACAAAATCACATAAAGTAGGATGTCATGTGTGGTCCTGGATGCCAGAAGTGTTATCCTGAACACGAAGAGAAACCATTTTATCTCAGTGAATTGAAGCTGGATAGCAGTTCTCAAACTCAGATGTGTCTAGAGCAAGCCCTTTCAATAAACTGGACGTACACTACCAGGGACAGTGAGGGACAGTGGGAGAAATCAAGGCCACAGCCAAGGGAGAGCATCAGTCTACACTAGGGAGAAACTCAAGCCCAGGCTAGCAAGGCTTTCAAGGTTTTTATGTGCAAATTCTTACCTGAAAAGAGTACTGTACAGAGCAAGGAGTAGCTCTGCCAGCAGCTTGTGAGTCTGGCTTTAAAAGCTGCTGTTAGATCTTCTCGTGCAGATGCACACAGGCTGAGAATAAGAGACTCAGTTTGGGGCTGGGGAGATGGCTCAGTCTGTAAAGTGCTTGCCTTCCAAGAACGAGGATATGAGTTCAATCCCTAAGACCACCCCCATGGAATTGTGTACTTTTAACCTCAGTACTGGGGAAGCTGGAGAGATGGCTCATCAGTTAAGAGCACTGCCTTCTCTTCCAAAGGTCCTGAGTTCAATTCCCAGCAACCACATGGTGGTTCACAACCATCTGTAATGAGATCTGGTGCCCTCTTGTGGAGGAGACCTTGTCAGTCGTCCTCATCAACTTAGACCATGAAACCCATTATGGACAAGTTCAACAGAACCGCCATATGCGGGCTGCCCATGCGTACTTTAGCATTGTATAAATAAATGGGGGAGGCAGAGACCGACAGATCCCTAGGTCATCCTACCTACTGAGGGAATTCCAACCCAATGAAAGACCCTGTTTCCATAAGCAAAATGGATAGCTCCTGAAGAATGACACTTGCAATTGACCTCTGGCCTCCACACTCATGTGCACACGAAGATGAGTTCATGCCTACGCACACCACACCACACCAAAGTAAACAAATAAATAAATAAAACCAATCTAATAAATTTAAGAGTGGAAATCATTTGGAGAGAATGGTTTTTTTGTGAGGCTCTGATGGAGGACACACAGTGAGCCTCTGGAGTTATTTTCAATCTGTAGAAAGCCCCCCAGCTTTCCTCTATGACATTAAACTTTCTGCCCACTCCATGCCCAGTGTCATTTGAGCTACTGTGATCTTCTGGCTAGACTATGAATTATGCATTCCACTGACACAGTTTTTTTTTCTTTGCAGAGGAGAAAAATAAGATTTCACAAATTTATGTCTAACATTCATTTTTATTTAATAGCTAGGCTCATAAAATATCTATTGAGGAGAAACTCATTGTAAGCAATGGCCAGGTAGGGGAACAGGGTCTAGAACTTTTTACACCAAACATCCCAATACATAGGATGAATGAAACCCACTTCATTCCAGTCAGTGGGGAAAAGAAACTATCAGTATGTTAGAATAAAAGAGAAATGCAACATTAAATTAAAATGAAAAGAAAGGGGTGGGTAGAGAGAGATGAAGGGATGACAGAAAGTTCTACTTCTGTAGGAGGTAAGGTTGTGTGTGCATGTATGTGTGTATGTGTATGTGCACCTATATTTATGAGTGCCTGTGAGCATGTGTATATAAATATGTGTGTGCATGTGTAGGAGCAAATGTTAGTACTACTAAGGCCAGAAAACAACCTTGGGTACCATTACTCAAGTGCCTCCCACCATCTTGTCAAGCAAGCTAAGCTGGCTGGCCTGTGAGCCCAGGGATTGGATGTCTCTGCCTGACCCACGCTGGGGTTACAAGCATTGCCGCCATGCCAAGGCTTTTTTAAAATATAGGTCCTGGGGTATCCAACTCGGATCCTCAAGTTTGCATAGTAAGCACTTTACTAAGGGAGCCATTTCTTGGGCCCCAACCCAGACTCCTTAGAAAGTTTCTCCATTTCTCCAGCAAGGGAGGAAAAAGCCGCTAGGCTCCTACTTGGTTTCTACTGAGCATCTTCTCTCCTCCTGGGGAAGAAACACAGATTAGGAAACATCCATTTTGTGCTGCTTACCCACTTCGCCGAACATTCTTGTGCAAGCTCAGCATGATGACTAATTTATAGGTTCGTGTTTTTAAGGCATCTGCAGAAGAGGCTGTCCCTTTGGAGACTGGGGCAGAACCTGCCTCAAGGATAGCAGGGTTTTGTTTTAAAAAAAATCTAATGGGCTTAAATAACATAGCCAACATACTATCATACTGACTTAATTTGGTTACATTTATTACAGTAATGCCAAGGACCTTTGGAAAAGCAGCCCGTGAATATGAAGATCCATGACTGACTGATCCATAGATCTGTGAGAAGGGACACCGCTACCTAAGCAGGGATAGAGGAAAAGGCCTGGAGTCAGGGTACGCAGAAGCTCCCTGGAGCCCAGGCACAGGGGTCTAATGAGCAGCGGAGGGAGTTGGTGCTCCTGAGGGGAGAGAGATGGTGCTGCCGGGGTGAAGTCAGTGCAATGCTAGAAAACATTAAAAATAAGTTTACACGTCAGAAAAGAGAGGTTGGCTTTCATGAGAGCAGCTAAGCACAGAAGTCGTGAAGGCCGGAACTGCAGTTTGACTCTGCGGCCTCAGCAAGCACCTTAACATCTGGGTCTTAGTTCTTTGGGTTTGTCCTTCTCCAGTTTACAAAGAGGAAATCTGAAAGATAAAAATCTAAAGTATTCCATATCTTATGCTATGTAGCCAGGTGGAAAAAGAAAATGTTGTCTATAGAAAAGACTGATCCACAGTGCTAACAATAAACCCCTCCTGGACTCACCAGGGACTAACATTTTATGCCGTCTGCTTCCCCTTTCTGACTCTTTCAGCTGCCGACTGATGAGCTACAGGAGGAAACATGCCTATACAATTATACTTCATGAAGTCACAGATATTCGTGACATTTCATCACTAAGTATCACGCCACATACCTCTTTAGATGAACGTTTTCTACATCCACTACAGCACAGTACGCACACCCAATCACAAGTTTGGGCCAAAATTGTACTCGCAGTCCGACCTCTATAACTCTGCCATATTTTTGTACTTGTTTAAAATTTTAGCCTTTGAGCCCATGAGGTCTCAATCCTGCACAAAAACTGAGGAATGCTGGGAAAGGGAAAGGTGGCCCTCCCCCAGCGAAGGTACACCAGGGGGTTGTGCTTGCCAAGTGGGCAGTCCTGAAAACATACATACAAGTAACATTATACAGACTGAACAGGCTGTACTTAGGAATGCAAATGCATATTTATAGACATACATGCACGTAATGACAATTAGTTAAAAAAGGAATAAAACAGAGGCCTGGGAACAAAAGGAGAACAAAGAAAGGTGTGTGGGAAGCTTGGGGGGGTGGAGAAAGGAAGGGAGAGATGTTGTGATTCTCTCAATTAAATTTTAAAAAATTAGCCTTTGAAATTCTTTTGGCCTTTACTATTTGAAAACATCAAATGGGCTGGACTGATGGCTCCGCAGTTAAGAGCACTTACTTCTCTTGCAGAGGGGCCAGGTTCAGTTCCTGGCCCCCGTATGGTGGTGCACAGCCATCTAGACCTCCAGTTCCAGGGGGTCCCGTGCTCTATTCTGGCCTCCAAGGACAGCAGGCACAAACGTGGTACAAAGACATACACGCAAGCAAAACACCCAGACACATAAAGATAAATAAACCGAGATGTGAACATAGGTGTCTGCCCAGTGACCAAAGCTCGAGATCCTTCCAACTTTGAGATGAACCCTTGACCCTGCTGCCTGTGCCTGGTTCCCAGAGAAGTGGGGAATGCCACCTTAAATACCAGATTCTAATATTTACTTTCCTAACGTAAGTTCCCCAAGCTTCCACTTCTGCATCCATAAAATAAAGACAAATAACGCCTACTTCACAGGGTGTTTTGCTCAGAAAATGTTAGCTGAGTGAGTGAATCACTGAGCTAATTAATTTGCCGGGTAAGTGAGTCAGAGTTCTTGGTTGCTAGTACTAGAAACTTGAGATAATGAACCCGGGGTGGGAAGAGAATGTGCGAGCCAAGCAGCAACGAACTCAGAGCACAGAGCAGGAGGCCTGAGAGCAGGTCCAGGCACGAGGCTGCGGCCTGGGCACACACCGAGGTCTTACTGCAGGAAGAGAGGGCTAGAACACAGTGGCTCTGTACTGTCAGACACAGCTGATCTCCAGGACTCTGAAGGGCTCTGCATTCCCCTGCTAAAGAGGAGAAACTGGTCCTGATCTACATGATAAGTCTCCCGGTTTGAACAATCTGTGCACACACCAGTGTGAGTAAACTGCTGGGCTTTGAACTGACCGTTTCTTCCACAACCCAAGGAATCAGTTTTAAGCTTAGTAACTGTTTCTACCAAGAAGTTGAATGTGAATATATACACACCAGGATTTAGTGCATCCTCCAAAAGGTGAATAAATGAATGGATGGACGGATGGACAAATAGCCCAACAGAAAAAGAACTAAGGAGAGCAGGGAGGAGGATGGGAGAGAAGTGAGAGGAGGGTGGAGGGATGGAGAAGAAAAGAAGGGAGAGAGAGGAGAGGAGAAAAGGAGGAAGAAGAGAGATAGGGAAAGGGAAAGGAGGAGGGGGAAAGGAAAGAGAGGGAGGAAGAGGAGAAGGTGGAGAAGACTATAACTGAGATGGTGGACTTAGGACGAGTACATTTGAACAAAGAATTCACCCTCACACTGTCTAGCACCCAAGTCTTGCGGAAAGTGTGATAGATTAGGTAATTTCAATTTCCTCTTCATGCCAGAATCTTATCTACAGAGACAACATGTTTCTTGGCAATGATCTCTTCGGGGAAGCTTCAGCTAGGTTTGCAGGCAAGGTGCTGCATGAGGGTGTGGTATCAGCAGAGATGGTTTCTTAGCCCCAGAGAAGAGAATCCTTGCCTGAAATACTTGTGCAGATAGTATTTTTCTGTATTTCAGGGTGAGATTCCTATAGGTTTCTGGGAGTTGGAGCCAGGTGCTTCAAAGGTTCCCCTGATGTCTGGCACAGGTGCACCAGGAGAATGTGGGCACGCCCTGGGAGATGCTTGCAGCTGACGGCTCTCCAAAGCCAGCTGTGTGGAGGCCAGATTAGGCTCCTGCTACGTCCCTGTAGTGCCACAGGTGGACTGAGGGGTTGCACTCCAGACAGGTGGGCGAGCAGGCATTTTATTCTGGAAGGTTCGATATGGGCTTTTGGCAAACACAGCCTCGGCAGCAAGAGTATGTGCAGAGGAAAGTGACTCTTTTCTTCTTCTGGAAAAGAAAAAACTGAAAAGCCAGTTCAGCTCCAGCACAGTGATGGAGCCTCCATTCTCTGGTAGACTGCCTCCCAGCCGCATGGGGCCTCCTGAAAGCAGTTTCACTGGAGAGAGTGGGGAAACAGCAGACCAGAAGCAAAGGAAGCCAGTTCTAACCTTAAAAGGAAGAAAGTGAACAGAGGTAGTTAGAGCATTGACTTTGAAAACCCTCAACTTCCTTCTAAAGGATTTGAAAGTGTGTGTGTGTGTGTGTGTGTGTGTGTGTGTGTGTGTGTGTGTGTACGTGTGTATGTGTGTTTAAGAGTGTGCATGGTTTCTTCTTCAGTAAGAAATACTACTGAAGATGAAAACAAAATCAGTTTGGAAGGGGAGCGCGGCATCAGAGTGAGACTTCCAGAAATGCACACGCTCTGTTTGCTCAAAATGGACCAACTCAGTTGTCCTTCATGCCAAGAGGTCTGACCCAGAGCAAGGACACACAATGGGCGTGTCCTTGGGATGTCATCCTACCCTTCACTACCTCAAACAGATCACATCTTCCCAGACTCCCTTCTCTGCTCGCCTAACTCTGTCTTCTCAGGACTCAGCTTCTGGGACACCCTCACTACTCAGCTCTGCGGCTCCCACCCTCCACACCCCTCCCCCAATCCTGCTCACCCCTTTAGCTCAGCTGTCCAAAGGGCCTGGCTCTTCTTGAGGGAGCATCAGTCAACCTGATGGAAGAGAGAGAAACCATGCACGTAGGCCCCACGGAGGCAGAAGTTAGACCCTGTTAAGGTGGGCCTGGGAACATAAACACTTTGTTCAGAAGAGCCACATCTCTTCCCCTGTCACCCTCCTGTCTCTCTGATAGCCCTTAAGTCCCTGTTCCTCCAAGGAGCACCCAAGGCTCTGCATTCCATCCCAATGGTAGGGAACCCACATTCAGGCCAGCCTAGTGCCCAAGGACAGGGAAGGAAGAGGGTGGGATGTAAGAAATGGGAGAAGGGGCTTGGGAGACATCCTGGGAAAGTTAGGAACCAGAGGAGTAAAAGAGAATTAAAATACCTAGGTGTGTTCCAGAGAACTTGCTCACTATTTTCCTCCCACCAAGCATGCTGACGTTCAAAGCAACCCCAGGAATGTTGATTGCCTCATATGCTTAAGAAAATAAGAAAAAATAAAAGTATATAAGAAACCAGGATGTGGTGCTACACTCATGCAGTTCCCAGTATTCAGGAAGCTGAGGCAGGAGAATCACTGTAAGTTGGAGAACAAGCTAGGCTACATAGGGAGTCTTTGCCTCCAAAACAAGGGAGTAGCTGGAACTGCTTTTGCTCAGTGGATAAGAGCACTTGCTGCTCTCCAAGAGGACCTGAGTTTAGCCTCCAGCACCCACATCAGGTGGATCAGAATCACCTGCAAGTCCAGCTGCCCCATTCTGGCCCCCTTGTACATCTGCAAGAATGTATACATACAAGCATGCAAGCACATATACACACACATAAATAAAAATAAATCTTCAAAAAAATATCCCACAAGGTGATGAATCATCATGCCTAATAAGGGGAACTCAATATTATAATGGACATAATGGATCTTGTCTGATTAAGAAATTTCTTACATGTTTTAATTATTATAATATAATAAAATCTATACATGAATATTTTTACGAACCGTGTTTTTATGGTGTTTTCCTATAGCATTCATGTCCTCGCTAAGAGATTAGAATATTCAATTACTTTTTGAGATTCATTTCGTAAGCTTGAAGTTTTCTATGAGATGGAGTGTAATATAATATAAAATACAGTTTTTGTCCCCAGACTGATCATATAATCCGATTAAGGGCAGTAGGATCCTATGAGAAAATTTTATATCTTTATAATTTGGTTTCTAAGATTCAATTCCTTTTCATGTACATGAGTATTATGAGCCCATATGGTTATTCTGCTCCTGATTCAAAATCACAAACTCTACCTGTCCATGCATACACAAAGGGCATACAGGGTGGGAGGAGCCTGTGCTGCCACCAGGGGGAGACGGAGTGCTGTGGACCATGATGAATCTGGCTGCAAACACCACAAATTTTTCTTTATTTCCTGTGTCATGGGAGCATTTACTGAAATAGCATGATGCAAGCAAGCTTTACACTCAAACATTTAAAAGGGATTTTTGCAAGAATTTTACAAATAAGAAATGTTGGAGACTCTTTCCGTTTGATTTCTCAATGTTCCCTTTCTCCACAAATATCTTTGGAAAAAAAAATCACGGGCTCTGTAGGCTGCTCAAGTGTGAAACCCTCAAAATCTTACAGTTGTGTCTGGTAAGATGTTATAACGCCCAGTTTCATGCTAGGACCCTCTCTGGGTCTTTCTTCCACCAGTACAAGAAAGAATGGTGAGAATTAAGGCTGTATCTCCATTAGCGGAGTGCTTGCCTAGCTGCGCAAGGAACTGGGGCCCATCCCATCTCCGAATAAACAGAACAGAAAGATCAAAAATTCAAGGTCATCTTTGGTTACATACAGTTCGAGGCCAGCTGAGGCTGCATGAGACCCTGTCTTGAAGCAAAATAAAACAAAGTCAAGAGCATTGAAAGGAATTTGATGGGTGGTGGTAGGAGGTTACAGGGAGGAGGCTGGCTATCCCAGGATGCCCAATGCCGTTCCACACTTGCACAGAGAAAAAAAAATATTTCAGGCCCTCTCCTCGAGACCTTCATTTCTTTCCATTAGAGGGAGAAACGCCAGGGTCACTCCATCTGAGGAGCTTCAGGATCCACATGCAGAACCTCCCCAATCCCCAACCCCCCTCAGCTCTTCACCTCCACGCCCCCACGCCCCTACACCCATTATGTCTTTGCTGTTCAGCAGGAGGAAGGGGCCATGGTGGTGGCATGAGCATGGCCTGGTGCAGTGACAATGGGAGCCAGTGGCTCATCACACCAGGAAACAGACAGGACCGCTCAGAAGTCCGGTTCATCCTGCCACTGAGAAGCTGAAGCTGATATCTGGGTCTCCTCCACCTCCCAAATGAGGCTCCCCAGAGACAAGGAAATGAGAAAGAACCAGCCCCACCCAGTGGACAGAGGTTTGATCTGTGAGCCAAGGCAGCAGCTGAAGCTTCTGGACGGATCTATTAGTCTAGCTGAAGAAATAACTCACCTTTCATATCTCCTCAGGAAGGCACGCGTTTGTGTCTTCAAATCAGGAGCAGAATAACCTGGAGAGAAATAAGATAACTTTAAAATGGGCAGCTCCTGCGGCTGGGGGAAGATGAGGATGTTAACATAGTTTTTCAAATTGCTTCCCTGGGCAGCCTTTTATTCATTGTTTCCATTTCCCGTATCCTTCCCCATAGTCAGGCTCAGTCATAATTACGCTTCTCTTCAGGACAAACATTCCTTCTCAAGCCCCTGTTATCAGGCACAATGGTATTCACGAATCCCGCAGTGCGCACCTGCCGCCTGCTTACGTTGGAGAGAACAGGAGGACTCGTGATCTCCTCAAAAGCCAAGATGGGGTTTGAGTCACCTCCAAACTCTCTAGGAGCACAGCAGATGCTGGCCATGGAGGCAGGTGGCGCCAGCCTGGTGGGGCTGTCTTGTGTATTTCAAGGAGACGGGGGCCATGGAGGGGCCATACTGGAGCCAGGAGAGGGCGTAATGACAAAGGAAGATGACAGAGTGGCACGGACTAGGACAGCGCCTGTATTTACTGCAGTGGAGGTGGCGGACTCAGGACAGCTGACCTACACTTGACATGGAATGAGCAGACTCTAATTTACAATTGCACACTGTGAGGACATATGTTAAATGAATCGTTGTGTTCTTTAAGGACAGGAGTCTTAGGAAGTCAAGGCCATTTTGTGCTCCTGACAGATTCTGGCAGACCATAAAGCAAAGGCCATCTGGATAGAGTGGCTCAAAGGCCAGGCATTCTGGGCAGAGGAGACTTTGATATTAAGTCTGCACTGAAGAGTAGAAATCTACAGCCTTGAAGCCATTCTCCAGCACCCAGCTGGTGACCTTTGGCATGGAGACTAGAGTGGTTCTCCAGAGAAAGAGGGGTGGAGGCTTTGTTCTGGGGAGCCTCCGGCACAGGAGAGCACAGAAGTGAGCCAGTGGGCTCAAAGGCAAGGGTTCACTGGTGAACCCTTGCCTGGAGAACATAATCTGTGCAGAAAGGAATGCAGAGAAAGAGAGTGAGGCAGAGAAAGAAGGGAGAGCCATATGGGAGCATGCTCACAACCTGGCCGCGGATCTGGAGTGAGCAGGTAACTAGGAGGGAATGGAGAGAGAGCCTTTATCTCATGACCCTCATTACCATTTGTTCAAGTAACGCTGTAAGACTATCCTCCCTACTACCTTGTGCTTCTTGGCTGTTCTGTCTGACTTGTAGGAAATCAGATCACCTTGCAACCGAGTTCAAGCAAGTGGGAATGGACAGGATACTTCTCTATTCTTGGGTGGCTGTTCACGGTGTCTTCAGCTATACTTGGGAGTCGGCAGTGATGTGGGGGTGCTGGGTCGACCCACAGAGTCTCACGCTTCTGCAGGAACTGGGAATCTCTGGAGGTGAAGGACACAAGGTAATGAGGCCGACTAGAGAGAAGCTGCCTGTTAATAACAGACCCATCAGAGCAGCTGTCCCAGTGCACCTGGCTAGTGAGATGGTCGGAACTCAGGGCCTCAGTCAGAACCTAGCCAGGAGGAGTGCTTCCCTGGCAGCCTCTGAGAAGGTGGTTGGTGCCCAGTGATCTTCGGTCAGAAGTGGAAACCCGGGCAATGAGAGCAGACACGCAGTCAGAAATGGAGTGCTGTCCTCCACGTCTGCAGAACTGAGAGCAGAGATGACTGTCAGTGAAGCAAGAACTTGTCCTGAGTTGGCCCCATAAGTCAGGCACACTTCAAAACTCTATATTTAGAGTATTTATTTTAACACTCACAGAAATGTCATGAAGTTCCTCATGAATTTACAAAAATATGTGCACAGAGAAGATCAGGGTCCCAACCAGTGTCGATGCTGGTAAAGAAAAGAAGCAGGGTTGGGTTATGGGTGCCTGGCCCTAATGTTGGCACACTCAGCTATGGAAGGCCTGATAAATGATCAGATTTTAAGATGTAAAGATCCGTAAAATCTCTCAGGGTGAGGGGGTATCAAAAGCAAGACTAAGAAAGAAGTTGTGTGTCTGTGTTTGGCTTGGCAGGGGTTATCCTTACACACTGAGCCATTTAAGTTGTCCCTGGCGTTAGTCTTTTAAGAATGTTTTAAGTATTTTCGTACATGCATATGGTGCATATTGAGCACAGTTCCCTTATACTCACCTACTCTCTCTTGTTTCAACTCCTCCCTCCTGTCAGTCCTCTTTATCCCACCAGTGTGACTAGACAGTATTACTTATATTTGCATGTCATATATTCATACATGATTTTATGAACCAAGAGAAAAATCTAGGACCCACAAATGAAAGAGAACATGACATTTGTCATGTTTGTGTTATATTTGATGTGTGTACCTGTTTGTGTGTGTGTGTGTGTGTGTGTGCTGTTTTCCTTACCCAGTCCTTTGTGTTGGAAACCTATGATATTAGTCTTCTCAGAGCAATGCTAAAGGCCAGGAAAGAGTGGAGTAATGCCTTGAAAATTTTAGAGAAAAATCTCCAGCTTAGACTTTTACATTTTTGTTGAATTGTGAATCTAGGATAAAAGTAGGAAAAAATATGTTTGCAGTTGCGTTCTGGCCCTGAAAGCTAACCTTTTTCCTCAGAAAGTGACTGCAGGGTATGCACCAGTGAGACAAAGACATAAACAGAAAAAGAACTGAATGGATAAAGAAAGCTGTTAAGAGAAAGACCCAGGTAATAACCGAGGGACAGGACTGAAAAGCCACCAGCCCACAATGATGCAGGAAGAGTTAGGTTTCTTAAGGCATTTCCAGGGAGAAGTGGGCCCAACAGAAAGGATGATATGGCAGGTAACTGGTATAATAGATCATCTAGAAAGATCTAGAAAGAGGATGGCATCTGACAATTATAAACAAAGAAAGACAAAGGTCTGAGCAATAAAGGACAAGCAGTCACATTAGAGTAGATCTCAAGAAGACAACAGTTACCTTGTCATCATTATACAAATACTTACCGATGATATAGTTTAAAGTATGGGAGAGGATGAGATGGCTCAGCAGGTAAAGTTACTTGTGCCACACCTCTCTCCCTCCCTCCCTCCCTCCTTCCCTCCCTTCCTCTTCTTCTGTCGTTCCTGTCCCAGAGACGGGTCTCCCCCTTCCCCTTCCCTCTTTTTACATTTCCTTTCCCCTAATAAAAACCCCTGTACATGAACTCTGCCACACGGTGTCTTTCTCTCACACACCACTTTTTAAATTGCAACAATTTGTAGGCATGGGGATGTTACAGAGGACAAAGAAAGACAGCTGGAAAACACAGACAGGCTCAGGTAGGAAGGGACGTCACACTGCTCAGGACTCATGAAATATAGAGAAATAGCCACACTAAGCATCCTCAAAGGCAGCAAAAACCAAAACAGTGGAAAGACATCTGAGTCTCACTGTGATCACTTTGTAGTTCTGGCTAGCTTTGATGCGTAGACCAGGAGAGCCCCCAGCTCACAGAGATCTGCCTGCCTCTGCCTCCTAAGTTCTGGAATTAAAGCCAGGCACCTTTACTTGCTGGGAAAAGAGCGGGACATCACTCCTTGGCAAGCGACCTCCTCTGACCTCAGCTTCCTCGTCTGTAACATTCAGTTTACTTGTGACGCTGCAGGTCTCCTAAGGAGTCTCCTGGGGATATCATGCTTGGAAGAGGGTCTCGCTTTCTCAGCGCCCCATATTCCGTAGAAATGCAGCCACCGTCAGGTCTCCATCCATTTGTCACAGCATAACACCAATGAATACATTTAATTTTTCATTTATTTTAATCTTTTAAATTTTTTACTTTTATTAAATTTTTAATTTGTATTTTACATAATTATGTATTTTACATAATCAGAAGTTTCCCCTCCCTCCTCCCCTCCTGCTCCCTCCCCCACCTCCTTTCTACCTGCCCCATACACTCCTCAGAAAGGGTAAAGCCTCCAATGGGAGGCAACAAAGCATGGCATATCAAACTGAGGTAGGACCAAGCTCCTACCCGCACCCCTCCCCCAACCCCACATCAAGGCTGAACAAGGCATCCCACCATAGGGAATAGTTTCCAGTCAGCTCGTGTACCAGGGACAGTTCCTGGTCCCACTGCTAGAGGCTCCACAAACAGACCAAGATATACAACTGTCACCCACATGCAAAGGGCCTAGGTCAGTCCCATGCAGGCTCCCTAGTTGTTGGTCTAGAGTCCATGAGCTCCCATGAGTTTGGATCAGCTGTCTCTGTGGGTTTCTCCATCATAATCTTGACCTCCCTTGCTCATCCAATCCCTCCTCCCTCTTTTCTACTGAACTCCTGGAGCTCGGCCCAGTGTTTGGCTATGGATCTCTACATCTGCTTCTATCAGTTACTGGATGAAGGTTCTATGACGAAAATTAGTGTAGTTACCAATCTGATTACAGAAGGCCAGTTCAGGTACCCTCTCCACTATTGCTAGGAGTCTTAGCTGTTGTCATCTGTAGAATGAGGAGTGTAGGCCCCTTGTTCCGTCCCACCCAGCTCCCGTCCTTCCAGCAAGCTTAACTCCCAAAATAATTACACAGAAACTGTATTCATTTAATTACTGCCTGGCCCATTATATCTAGCCTCTTCTTGGCCAACTCTCACATCTTAAACTAACCCATTTCTATTAATCTGTGTTTACCACGAGATCATGGCTTACCAGGAAAGATTCAGCATGTCTGACTCTGGTGATTTCATGGCTGCGGCTCTCTCTGCCTCTCTGTGTCTTCTTCACAGCATTCTGTTCTCTTTTCCCCACCTATCTAAGTCCTGACCTATCAAAAGGCCAAGGCAGTCTCTTTATTCAACCAATGAAAGCAATACAAATGCAGAAGGACCTCCTACACCAGTCATCCTTGTGGATTTCTGGGAGTTTCCTTGGTACCAGGTTTCTCCCTAACCTAATAATGGCCCCCTCTATCAAGATATTCCTTTCATTGCTCTCTCTCTCCATCCTTCCCCCAGCTTTATCATCCTGATCCATGATCTCTCATGTTCCCATCTCCCAACCCTCCCCTCTACCTCCCTCCACCCCCAGTTTATCCAGGAGATGTCATCTATTTCCCCATTCCCAGGGCGATCCATGCATCCCTCTAGAGTTCTCCCTTTTACCTAGCTTCTCCAGGCCTGTGGATTATAGCCTAATTATCCTTTGCTTTACAACTAATACCCACTTATGAGTGAGTACATATCATGCTTGTTTTGCTGTGTCTGGGTTGCCTCACTCAAATTTTTTTTCTAGTTCCATTTGTCTGCAAATTTCATGATGTTATTGTTTTTTACTGCTGAGCAATACTCCATTGTATAAGTGTACCACATTTTCTTTATCCATTATTTAGTTGAGGGGTATCTAAGTTGTTTCCAGGTTCTGGTTATTATGAATAATACTGCTATGAACATAGTTTAGCAAGTGTCCATGTGTTATGATTGAGAATCTTTGGGTATATGCCCAAGAGTAGTAGTGCTGGGTCTTGAGGTAGATTGATTCCCAGTTTTCTGAGAAATGGCCATACTGATTTCCAAAGTTGCTGTACAAGTTTGCACTCCCATCAGCAGAGGATGAGTGTTTCCCTTACTCCACATCCTCTCCAACACAAGCTGTCATCAGTGGTTTTGATCTTAGCCATTCTGACAGGTGTAAGATGGTATCTTGCAGTCATTTTGATTTGCATTTCCCTGATGACTAAGGATGTTGAAAAATTCCTTAAATGTCTTTCAGCCATTTGAGATTCTTCTGTTAAGAATTCTCTGTTTCAATATAAACCCCAATTTTTAGTTGAATTACTTGGTATTTTAGTATCTAGTTTCTTGAGTTCTTTATATATTTTGGAGATCAGCCCTCTGTCAAATGTGGGGTTGGTGAAGATCTTTTCCCATTCTGTAGGCTGCCAAAAAACATGAACTGCTACATGAATTTGTGTGTCATCCTTGTGCAGCGGCCATACTAATCTTCTCTGTATCGTTCCAGTTTTAGTATATGTGCTGCGGAAGCAAGTACACGAATACCTTCTAATAGTGAGTCAATTTGGACTGGTGGTTCCCTCTTCTGGGAACCTTAGAGCTCCACAGAGCCTAGAACCTGTTCGCCCCAGTCCCTGTTTCCTGCAGAAACCCTCCCTGAAGCCTCGATCTTTGCAGATCCAGCCTGCTGGAAGTATTGTGTTTCCAAGCTTAGGAATAGAATTAATTAACACAGCACATGGCCTTCTGCCAATTGGAAGTTCAGTCTGGATTTAGTAGTTGGAGAAGACTTTGGTAAATTAATTTGTTGTTACTTAGTAAACACTGGTCGTTTGGCAGACAAATTGTTTAAAACAGGGGCCAAAGAGTAAACTCATCATAAATCTATTGCTGGCAAAAGGATTGAAAACCACAGAGCCAGGGCATCTGACCTCCTTCCAGATCCAGTATCTGGGATGGTTTTTTCCAGAAACACAGGAGAGGTATAGAGTGAGTTGCTGGGGTGGCAGATGGAGTGACAACTTGGAGCTGGCAAGACTTGAAGGGTTTGAAGGGGGATGGTGTCCAAGACTCCTTTCTGACACCTCATCAGCTCCTAAGATCTAATTTCTGATGGGTTCTCCAGCATTTGGAGCCCCTAAAGAAGTCACGTGGCTTAAACTCTTGTCACTTCGCTGTCTTTTCTTTGGTGACTTTGCTGGGATGAAAGCCTTGACCCTAGTCATTATGAGTCCAGGAGGAGCAGAGGGTCATAGTATTTGCTTTGCCTCTAATATCAACTGCAGCCATGAACTCTGAGACTCATCAATAGTGCTAATTGCTGCTTATTGCTGCTTAGAGGAAAGTGGCCCCTGGAACTTTCCTGCTTGGGACACTCAGTGCCCTCATCAGTGGCACACACACATGAGTACACTGTGTACTAGTACTTACTTACTGAATGTAGTAAGTAAGTTCATAGTCAGTAGGCTTCCCTACAAAACCTATCTTCATGGAAAGAATGGCTTGGCCTAGGGAGAGAAAGGTTTGGCCCTTGCAGTGGGAGGCATGGCTGGCAGAGGTGGTTCCCTGAGGGCAGATCCATCACGGTTATAGGATAGCCTACTTCTGGTTCTTGGTCTGACCTGTGCTCTTAGGACAGACCAAAGTGATGTGACTTTGGGAAGTCTGTTTCTGTCCTAAGTTCTCTCTCTGACTCCTAATCTGTGAGAAGAACAAGACATGGGCAAGTTTTCGTATCACAGACAAACCCATGCCACCACACCTTCCCCACCATGATGGGCTGTTCTCTCCCGATGTGAGCTAATGAAACCTCTCATCCCTTGCATTGCTTCTGTCAGGAGTTGGTCACAGAGAGGAGAAAGAGCTAATGCAGCTTACAAAGCCAGTTCTGATCTCTGTGCCTCTAGGCTAAAATGTATGTGGTTTCTGAGGGAGACAGAAGAGCCAGAGGCAAGCCGTCTCATCATCCACAATACCCAGAATGCCTGAGGCCATGGCTGGTCAGGACCACAAGGATGCATTTAGGAGACTGAGGAAAACCAGAGCAGAGACAGGTTGTGGTCCTTTGCTCTATATACCACACACCCATCCCTCCACGGCATGGCAACCAGCCACGCATGGCCGATTAATTCCACAGGTGCAGTCTTCGCATGTCACCAGTTATTGCCTATTGTCACCCCCCTCTCCCAGCCATCTGCCCTGCTATGTCAGATCAAAATAAATCAACAAACAAAAAGTGGCAGGCAGCTGCTGCCTCAGCGATGTCGCAGCCAGTGCTAGACTGACTTAATTTTTGTTGTTGCTGTTGTTTGGAGACAGGGTCTCATGTAGGTCAGCTTGGTCTTGAACTTGCCATGTAGCCAAGGACAGTCCTGAATTACGGATCCTCCCACCTCCTCAAGTGCTGGTTCTGCAAGCGTGTGCCACAACACTTAGCGCATGTAGTGCTGGGGGACCAGTTCTAGGGCTTCACATACGATACACAAGCACTTTACCAGTGGAGCTATAGCCCCAGATCTCTAGACTAAGTCTGAGTGACTGTTCATCTTTCTTCTTCCTCGGGTGACCAGGTGGCAATACACATACATGCACGCACACGCACACTCACTCTCTAGGTTGTGATGGTTAATACTGTCAACTGTGCACCAGCATTCCTCTCTCTCTGTGCTTCGTAACGTCACTTGCAATGTGACAGCTTGCTCCTGTTGCCATGCCTTCCCCAGCAGGATGGAGTCTATCCCCTCAAAGCACAGGCCAGGACAATCTCGCCCTCCCTTAAATGGCCTTTTTTTTTTTTCCATTTTTTGAGAAAGGGTTTCTCTGCAGCTTTGGGGCCTGTCCTGGAACTAGCTTTTGTAGACCAGGCTGGCCTCGAACTCACAGAGATCTGCCTGCCCTTGCCTCCCGAGTACTGGGATTAAAGGTGTATGCTACCACCACCTGGCTCCTTAAATGGATTTCTCTCAGTCATTTGGACACAGGAGTGAGCAAAATAACTAACACATAGGTTGATGCTGTGGTAATTGTGGGAGAAGGCGTTGCAGAAAGGTGGGACAAAGAGATGCAACAGATTCTAGGGCATGCTAGTGATAGTAGGCCGTTTACTGAGCTCACAGTAAGGTTCAATTCTCATTATGGTGCTGAAAAATAAGAACTGCTGCTATCTCCACTTTTGAGATGAAAACTAGGGGCTGGAGAAAAGACTTGGTGATTAAGAGCACTCATTGTTCTTGCAGAGGACCAGGGCTTGCTTCACAGCACCCATGTGGTGTCTCAAAAACATCTGTAACTCCAGTTCCAGGGGATCTGTCGCCCTCTTCTGGCCTCCAGGCACACACAGACATTCAGGCAAAGGAGTCACAAGCTCAAACTAAAAATAAATAGATCTTTAAGATGAATAGCTAAACTTACTGCATTAACAGGCTGATCCAGGATCAAACACTAACAATTCATGATCTGAATTAAAAATTAGTGCTTTTAATCCCTGGACAGGCTACCACCTCACCTGTCTGCCACCTGGGTCATTCTCTTCCCTTCTTCGTGCCTTTACTTTAGCATCACAGAAGTGGAGTAATTATGTACCCAAGCTTACAGGGTTGTGAGTATTAAGATTATGAGCTAGTGCGTAAGGCATTTAGAGTAACTTTCCAGAATGCATTGGTTATTAGTTTTTTAATTTAATTTTTTATTACTTATTTTGTGCGTACAGGCGTCTTGCCTGCATGTATGTCTGTGTACCAAGTGTGTACAGTGTCTGTAGGAACAACAAGAGGGAGTCAGGTTCTCTGGAACTGGAGTTACAGAGAGTTACAATCCACCATGTGGGTGCTGGGAATCAAACGTGGGTCCTCTAGTAGAGCAGCCAGTGCTCTAACTACTGAGCAATCTCTCCAGGTCCTATGTTGGCTCTTATTATTGCTACTATTAATTTTCATTTTAGAATATTTTTAATAGATTTCTCTTTTGACATCATTTATTTGTTCATCGTATGTACACACAGGGATGTGGCACACCTTTCACAGAAAGCCACAGGGCGACTTTTGGAAATCGGTTCTCTCCTCCTTCCATCATATGGGTCCCAGAGGCTCAGGTCTCCAGACTTGGCAGCAAGCACCTTTACCTAGTGCTCCACCTCAGTGGCCTCGGAGCGACCTTCTTCAGTTGATTAGAGTATAGAAAATGTAAGTTTCACAAGCACAGAGAGTGTATTAGAGGATATGAGGGTCCTTGGGGGGTTCAGAGCAACTAGAACTAAACAGGTGGGTTCAACATGCAGCCTGCAGGACACATGCAGTCAAGGATAGCTATGAATATGCCCAACACAAAATCATAAGTTTATGTAAAATATTATAAGGGTGTGTGTGTGTGTGTGTGCGCGCGCGCGTGCACGCGCAACTTGACTGCATGGTTCTTGAGGTTTAACTTTGAAAATACCAATGCTGGGTTGCAATGTCAAAAGGCTGGGCATGCCTGGGAGGCAGACATTTTCCTACATTGACCCACTTGGACATTCTATGCTCTGTGAACTCCGGAGCCTCTTGTTCTCTTTTCCTTCCATCCTAGCTTCTGACAGCTCTCCACAGAGGCCACTCACCACCTCCCATAGCCCTTTCTCCCCTGAGTCAAAACCCATTAAACTCCCCATTTTCAGAGCCATGATTAAAAGCCACACCAATGGCTTGGTGGTGGGGCATGCCACCCTCATAGAAAGTGCCTGAGGAGGCACAGAGGGATGCATTTCGCTGGCCTGCTCATTTTTAAAAGCAATTTCTAGCACTTTTCCCCTCCACTGCATCCCTCCCTGTGACGGGAAAGCTTAAGGATTAATTGGCTGTGGCATCCCTAACATCTGCTCCCCATCCCTATGGAGGAGGGCTCCTGACTAACTTTAGGTTTAGCCCTAAGGTCTGTGACTTAGAAAATGAAAACAACAGCCAGTTGCAATAGGAGGAGTTTCAGTGGTTTGTCCTCTCCAGCATCCGAGGCTGACAACGGAAGCCACAGTCAGTGGCTGGCTTGCAGGATTCACAGATTGCTTGCTTCTGGGCTGGCCTTCCAGTGGTACAAGGACATTTGAGAAAAGTATCCCGAGGCTGGTGAACAGCTGGCTGCTGCTTCCTTCGAGAGCATCCTAAGAACAGGCTTGCAGTGGCTTGCTCTCTTTGCTTTTCGGAGGCTTCTGTTTCAGTGAGCCAAATGGCCGTGCCTTGTGTCATCTCCTCTTCCTTTCTCCCAAGTTCCATGAAGGACCACCATTCCGCTACCCCAGGCAGCTTTATACACTTCCTTCAACTGAGACATGGAGGCCACCGCCTGACTCACACCTCAGAACTCAGAGGCAAGGTGGCTACATTTGAGGACAGTGGAAAACAGATACCCCCCCCCAAGCCAACAAGAACTACTCCAGGCCCTGAGCAATGGGACATGTTGTAAGACGTGGGATCTGGAGAAAGCTCCCAACAGGAAGAATCTTGAAGGAAATCAAGAAAATGCCTCACAAAGCAAACAGATTTCAATATATACTGGCCTGAAGAACACAGGCCAGCTCAGGATCCTGGCCAGCTCCATGGTTCCCATTCCTTCTCATACTTCTCCACCCCCAGGTCGGGAGTGCCAGGTGAGAAAAGAGGTATAGGTCTACCATGAATTTCTTAAAGTGGACAAAACTGAACTGAGACTGTGTTTTGTGAATTAAAGTGACCTTACAGACCTGCTGGCATTTTTACCTGGGATGTAGAGAGTACATTTCCATCTAATATACTTAAAGTCGGAAGGGAAAATAAACTTGCAAACTGATCGTCCCAGAGGTTAGGCTGCAGTCTTGTCAGTTGCAGACATCAGTAGCAAGAAGTCCAGACCCTGTGGCCCTCCCTCCCTTGTGGACCCTCAGGGTATAGGATTGGGACACGGGGCTGTCCCCTCTGCAAAGAGAACTTTCTCTGCTTTCATGCGGGAGTTCCAGCCAAGTTTCCATTTGAAGGAGAGAGAGAATTCCACTTCATTTAAAAGATCTGAAAGCTCACTTTTTGTCTAACTACTTGTTTGTCAGCTACTCAATGGAGGAACAAAGGTCTCAGGGGACTAGTGTTCTGCCAGTGTAGAGGAAGCAAGAGCCACAGTTCTGACTTGGAGTACCAGGTCCTCTCCACAGCAACTTTGACCTCCCATCCAGGAACCCTCTGGGCCATCAATCAAATTTCTGAGGAACTATTTCACTTTAGATTTGGAAAGTAAACAAACAAAGAAACAACAACAAAAACCTCAATGTAGGGGCAGGGGAAACAAAACTCAATCAATGAGCAGAGGGCAGAGAGGGAAGGCCTGTGAGGCATGGGAGGTCTCACTGTTTGGGACAAACTCAGCCTACGAGACTCTCCTGACCTTCACAGTGCCTGGTCTCCAGGAAAGTCTGTGAAAAAATGGATTCTCAGTGCCCATGTCATCCTAGGATACAACTCAGACTCTGAATGTTTAATAAGGGTCTTAGTGATTTAGTTGCCAGGGTAAGTTTGGACCTACAGAGTGACCATGATTTTTGGGTCAAGAATATTTGGCATCTGGTAGATTTTGGCCCTATTTGCGCCCACAGAAGGCCATTCTGGAGGGGTGTAACAAGGCACCCTGCAGGCTGGGTGGCGTCTCCTATCCTTCAACTAGAAAGGGCAACTTCCAGACTGTGGAAGACACCGTTAAGAAATGGCAGCTTAGGGGACCCAGGACATAATCTATTTCTAGAGGACATTTAGAAAGAGTCAGGACAGGGGTGGAGAAATGGCTCAGTGGTAAAGAGCAGACGCATATGGCATAAGCACATATGTACATAATTAAAAATTAAGTCTAAAAGTGAGGCGGGACATTTGCTTGCACAATGGATGGCACCTGGCATGAGCTGACCAAGGGAAGTCCCAAGAGATGGGTGCTCTATAGCCTGAAGCACAGAGAGGTCAAAGTTCGGGGATGAGACTACTGAGGTAAGGGTCTAACTCATCCTGGGGGCAAGGGTCTCAAAGAACAAAGGGGAAACTGTACTAACTTGAGGGTACTACAGCAAAGACCCTTAGAAAAAGGTTCTAGGACTTCAGAAGCATATGTAGATGGCCTGGTTGTCACCTCAAGAAGTAGGCATGTGGGTGCTACAAGCACCCAATAAGCCAAGGAAACCACTAACCATTGTACCACAGTGATGAGCTCACCAGCCCGAAAAGGTCAATGAAGCCAAAGTTGAGAAACTCGGTCTACAGTGAAGTCATTACAGGGCTTGCCCAGTGTCCTTGGTGAAACATGCCCAAGATGAACACGGCAGGAGACACCAACCCACACATATTGCAGTTCTCACAGCCTGGAGGACATCAGGCCTCAGAGCTGTGCACTGTTATGCAAATGTGCACCGTCACTATGCATCATAGCACAATCTATTAAAAGGAAAGGCAGTGGTCATCAATCCATTGTGTAACAAGCTAATAATAGCAAAGTGTGCTCACACCTGGCACACCTGCAGCTGTCCCATTCTGGCATCTCTTACTGTCCCTGGGGGACTATTTTGCAGTTGCAAAGCCTGGAAGAGCCTTTGCGTCCTCAGTCCCAGGCGCCAGGATTCTCTCAGAGGGCTCCTAATATGCAATTCTGATTTCTCTAGCAAACCACCAAGCTTCTGGAGCCATGTTTGGATATATCAATTGCACAAAACAGTGGATTTCATTATGACTTTTTCTCATGTGTATGCTATGCTCACCAGCTCTCTGATGGCAAATCTTGGCTGTTGAAGTAACAACCAAGGGAGAGGGACTCTCGACTGAAGAGCTGCCTCCGTCAGAATGGCCTGTGGGCATGCCTGTGGGACAGTTTCTTAATTTTTTTTGTTTGTTTTGGTTTTTGGAGACAGGGTTTCTCTGTCTAACAGCCCTAACTGTCCCGGAACTAACTCTGTAGACCAGGCTGGCCTTGGACTGACAGAGATCTGCCTGCCTCTGCCTCTTGAGTGCTGGGATTAAAGGTAGTTTCTTGACTTTTAATTGATGTAAAAAGGCCCAGCCACTGTGCCTGTCACCATCCCCCAGTAAGTGGACCTGAGCTATATAAGAAAGGGAACTGAAGATAGAAGCCTGAAAGCAAGACGCTAAGCAGCATCCCTCCTGTAGCTCTGCGGTGTGCTGCCTTGGATTACTTCTAGTACATACTCAGGAGCAACATAGCTGGGTATCTCATCCAGTACCTCTAGTCTTAGTGTTTTGCTTTGTATTTATTGGGGAAACTCCATGTTGATTGCTATTGTAACAATGCAAACTTAACGTCTTTCCAGCAGCCCTATGTCTGCACCAGCATTTGCTGCTGATTTCTTGAATAGCCATTCTGACATGGTTTTTCAGTTATAGCCACCAGAGGCTACATACAGAAGAGAGGCTCAGGAAAAGCATAAGTACAGCATTCTCAAGGGTCCTAGAGCAAGAAGGCACAGCATACCATACAGGATTGCATGAGAAAATCCTGAGGAGGGGGAGGGGCTTTCTTGGGCCATCACTTGTATTGGGATTCTTGGAGGAAAAGCGATGCAGGGCAAGGATTCTAAAAGTTGCATTGGGACTCTGACAGGAGTCCTCTATTGCGTACCACTTGCTTTGCAATGGCTAAAGCAATAGGCTAGGTTCTTTTCATTTCAGAGTTCCCTCACGAGGCTGAGGAGAGGGCTCAGTGGATAAGTGTGCTTGCCACACAAGTTTGAGGACCTGAAACCAAGTCCCTAGAACTCATGGAAAAGCTGGACACACAGTGTGAGCATCTATTGTATCAGCACTCCTAATGAGAGGTGGAAACGGAATTCCTGGAAGCTCACAGGCCAGCTATCCTGGTGTACACAGTGTAAAAAATAACAAAACCCTGTCTCAAACACATTGGAAGGCAAGGACTGAGACCCAATGTTATTTTCTGATCTCCATCCATGTATTACTTCACCCTCATTCCTGTATTCACATACATGATTGCATGCATGCACATACACATTCTACACATACACACACACACACAAAATAATGAAATAAGAGCGGGACAGAAACATGGTTTTTAAAAGGGCCCTGTCATGTCACTGGTGTAGGAGGTGCTTCTGCATTTGTATTACTTTTATTGATTGAATAAAGAAAACTGCCTTGGCCTTTTGATAGGGCAGAAATCAGGTATGCGGAGTAGACAGAAGAGAATTCTGGGAGGACGAAGGGAGTGAGACAGAGAGCCGCCACCATGAAATCACCAGAGTCAGACAAGCTGAATCATTCCCGGTAAGCCACGATCCCATGGTGATACACAGATTAATAGAAATGGGTTAAACGAATATGTGAGAGTTAGCCAAGAAGAGACTAGTTATAATGGGCCAGGCAGCATTTAAATGAATACAGTTTCTGTGTAATTATTTCGAGAGTTAAGCTAGCTGGACAAGCGGGACGGAACAAGGGGCCTGCGCTCCTTTTTACTACATGTCACTCTCTGACTACTTGTTTTAGGAAGTGACTGTCACCTCACTCTGACCTGGCATAGTTCTACCTCTCAAAATGTGAGCACATGTATCCCCAAGGAACTGCCACACATACACACACACACACACACACACACACACACACACACTACTAGCAGACAGACCATACCCACATCCTCACTGTCTAAGCCAGGTGCAGCCAGCTTGCTTTCCACACTGGAGACAGTTCTATTTTTTATTTTGAGCCGTGCCTGAGATGACACTTCTGACACATAGCAAAGTGGGAATTATCTTTAGGAGCAAAAAGACAAGGGCATACTGCCAGTCTGATAAGATAAAAGCAGTGGCAGATAAAAGCATTTATAAAGGCAGATGATGGCTATCTGCCAAGCAGAAGGGAAGCATGCCCACCCAATAGAAAGAGGGATGAGAAATCAAGCCGATTCTGGGACAGATGAATGTCCATAGCCTTCCCAGCAAGAACACTCAGTTCAAAGGGAGAACGAAACAGAATGCTGGTAGTTTGGGGACACTGTGTGGCCTTGGACGGCACAATTAACTCTTAGGAAGGAACTCCTGTGTAGAAAAAGGAAGGGAGGCGTCCCTGCTTCCTCCTGGAATTATATAGTGACTTTGGGGTGGGGCTCCTTATGTTTGTTTGTTTTAAGATTTATTATTTTTACTTATGTGTCTGAGGGAATGCCATCTGTGTTCATGTTCCCAGGGAGGCCAGAAGAAGGTGTCAGATTCCCTAGAGCTGGAGCTACGTGGATGTGGGAGCCAGCTGGTGTGGGGGCTCTAGAAGAGCAGCAAGAACTCTTAGCCCTTGAGTCACCTCTAGCCCTAGAGTGACTTTTAAGAGTTCACACAGATTAAGGGCTGTGTGAGCTGAGACACCCTTCATGAGGTTGCATTCCCAAACTAGATCCTGGAAGGGAGACTGGGTGTGGTGCCAGTTCCCAGGAGGCAGAGACAGGAGGATCAATCACTGTGAATGAGAAGCAGCCTTTCTACATTATGAGTTCTAAACCAGCCGGGACTACACCTCAAAACAAGAACAGCAAGAACAATAAAAACCCTAGCAAACAAACATCTAGGTCTAGAGCAATTACTCAGTGGGTTGAGGCACTTGCACAATACCTGAGGATCTGAGTTCGAGTCCCCAGATCCCACAAGGTGGCAGGAGAGAACCAAATCCTGAGAGTCACCCTCTGACTTCCACACTTGTGCCATGGCATGTGCATGAACACACACACACACACACACACACAAGAAAAAGAAAACAAGAATATAGTAACAGATAGCTCAAATTTCCAAAGGGAGTAAGGATGGTTGTAAAACACAGAAACACTGGTTATTGGAGTTGATGTGTAGCCCCAAGGGTTATCTTGGTTGGTCCTTTGTATGTGAGATACAGAAACTCGAGTCTCGGTAAGCTAAGTGCCACGGTCAGAAAGCAAAGCACAATTCAGGCTTTCTGTCCTGCCGTACAGAAACGATGTCTTTGATACAGTTTTCCTTAAAAGTCCTCCTTAGCCCAGCTCAGCCTTGGTTGGACCCACAGCTGGAAAAAGACTGGAAAGATAAGTCTGCAGCCCTGCTTACTGGCTGATCCAGAAGGTGGGGAGAGGGTTTCAAACATTAAGTAGAGTGTTGACAAGTCTTAATTCCTCAACTCACCTGGTGGCATTGAATAAGAACAGATACGGGACAGGGAGAAGAGACTCCAAAGAAAAACCTGCAGGCTACACAGGTAGATTCCTCTGAGAATTAAGACCTTTGGGGCTCGAGATGCAGTTGCCGGAAGTAAAAAGTGGAACTGCAGGGCAAAAGGTTGGCTCCTAGCTCAACACCCTCCTCAGCTCTTGAGCAGACATGCAGGTCAGCAGGGGTTGGTCGCCCTTTGCCCACTCAGTTTCATTTTCAGTCACTGACTTATCACAGGGCACATTGGGATCTGTCTCATAGAGAGTGATCTGAGCAGCCAATACCTTAGGGTGGCTACTGTGTTGTGGTGGGATTCATTCTGAGACTGAAGAGAGTAGATGTCCAGACTGTGGAAACAGCATGGAGATAGGTCCTTTGAGGCCCCTGGAACTGTATCCAGCTCCCTCCATCAGCATTCTCCCTGCACACATGGTCCAATTCCACCTTCCATGTGCCCCAGTAACCAGATGGTAAGTCAAGGCCAGCCATAGAGCAGTTCTTTAGCCTGGTTTTGACAAGAGAAGTATGTGACATCAGAGGACATGGGGGAAGGATTTAAAGAAGTCCTGAAGAGGAAAGGAGGATTATGACATGAAAATGACAGGATTTCAGTAGTGCCTGATGAGAGAGGCCCGAGGTTTTCTGTAGTATCTGGTGACAGAGTAGTAACCTGGAGATTGGAGGCTGTATTCGTTACTTTGAGTGTTGTTATGAGAAAAACCACCTGACAAAAGCAAGTAAGGAGGGAGAGAGGGGGGTACAGAGGGAGTGAGGGACAGGGAGACCAACAGACAGAAGGAGGGAGGGAGGCAAGATGGGCTTATTTTGGTCCATTCTGTGAGGATATAGTCCGTTGTGACAGGAAGATCATGACTTTGGTCCATTCTGTAAGGATGTAGTCCATTGTGGCAGGAAGATCACGGCTTTGGTCCATTCTGTAAGGATGTAGTCCATAGTGGCATGAAGATCATGGTGCAGGAGCTTGAGGCACTGGGCACACTGCGTCCACAGTCAGCAAGCAGAGAGAGAAGAATGTCAAGGCTCAGCTCACTCCTTTAACTCAGTATGGAACCTCAGCCTGTAGAACGGTCTTACCATCTCAATTAACCCAACTACTCTCTAGAGTTTTCCTAGATACCCATATGTGTGTTTCCATGGTGATTCTGAATTCTGTCAGGTTAACAGTCAAAGTGAACCATCAGAAGAGCATGGTTAGCCACTCATTGGCTTTGACTATAACTTTGAGACCTACTGTGAAATAAACCTGCAAAAGACATGGAAGGGGAAATGTACAGTGTCCATGAAATGGCTCACTGGGCAGCCCACTAAGCCTCAGGTTAATTTTTCATAAAGGAGCCCGAATCTGCTTGGGGCACCAAGCAAGAACGATTGCTCTGTCGACCCTGAAAGTCCAGAAAAGCCACTGTGAATCCCCTTTTCCTATTTATCTCAATGATGAATTCTCTGAGCCCTTGGCCTGCCAGTTCAGTTATCTTCACCCGTATCTGACAAAAGCATAGCTGTGGGGAGCGATAATATTTTCTTAATCAAATGAGCATCAGTAAGCTCCATGCGGCAGCTTCTGACACATTTTTAATGACTTGATTCTTTGGTAGCTTCTCTTAGGAGAAAGCCTTCGGCTGTGAGATGAATATGAAGGACTGTTCTGCATTTAGTCAGCTATTTTCTTTTAACTTTAAGAGGTAGCTATAGAAACTTCTAAACCTTTTGGCTTTCCACATAGACAACAGAGAGAAGGAATTTTAATTATTAGAAGGTTTGATCCACTCCAACTTCCAGTTTGGATCTTCAGGCATAAAAATGTAAGATATTTTAAAACTTCAGTCTGAATCTGTGCTCGGCTCCCTGACTGCTCTCTGCCATGGTCTCCAAGCTTATAAAACAGAGATTATTGTGGGACCTTCCTCATAAGGGTGCTGTGAGACTTAAATAGAATAATGAGCACAAAATATTTGATACAGTGCCTGTTGGGAGCATGTTAAGGTTTTTTTAATTTGTTTGGGTTTGTTTAGTTATCTATAGAAACCAAAAAAAAATTATCACAAACTTCCGTTCTATGTCTCCCCTGTAGAAACAGCCCGGTGACATTTTAGGTGTCACCAGGGCATGGCGAAGCTCCACTTGCGCACATGTCCATGTGAAAGCAACTTGGAGGAAAAGACAGTGCTGCAAAAGGAAAATGACAACCCACGGAATCTACCACAGTAGCCTCAGAGAAATAAGACCCCCATTTGGAGAAAGAGTTGGATGTGCTGCAGGAAAAATTTTCCAGAGCACTGAAGGAATGGCTCGGTGGCTAAGAGGAATTGCTGCTCTTGTGGAGGACCTGATTTCAGTTCCCAGTACCCATATCAGGCAGCTCACAACCAGCTAGCAACTCCAGCTCCAGGGGCTCAGAGAGCTTAAGTAGTTTACACAAGATAATGCAACCGAGAAGGATCTGACTGAACCTCAGCTTCAAGACATAGCCTCATTGCCTGAGACTGCCAGGTCCACAGAGGAGTAACTCCAAGCCAGGTCCACTCACTGGCCACCAGGACTTAGAAAGCCTGAAGGAAAAGGCATCTATTCTGCTATGCAAATGTGGGGCTTTCAATTCATTTGTATTTTTTTGGTACAGAAACACTGAGTGAATAAAGGAAACCCCTCAGCTTATGACACACCTCCAGTGGAGGTCTGCACGAAGGCCATCTGTTTGCATGGCTTCCCTCCTTGATTTATTCATCCACAGTGATTTAGAATGTCAGCTATGTGGTACTCTCCCAGGAACGAAGCAAATATGCCCCTGCAGAACTTATGCCTGTCTGAGGAGACAGACAATGAGCAAGTGAGAGAGTAATGTGCCAGCTGGTAATGCAATAAGGAAAAAATAACGACATTTTTTAAACACTTTAGGTGTGCGTGTGCATGCACAAGAGCAGCACACGCTCTTAACCCACTGGGCCTTCTCTCTAGTCCCAAAGCTGTTTTTTGTTTGTTTCTTTTTAAAAGAGAGAGGGGGAGGATAAAAGTGATGTGATCTGAGGTATCAAAGGAAACACTATGGCTACTGTGTAAACAAGGCATGCTGGGAAACAGCAATAGTTTAAGGCAGAAACAAAGAGAGCAGCAATAGTTCCTGTAAGGAGGGTTGACTGGTGGCCATGCAGAAGGTGACAGCTGGCCAATTCTTGATGCTTTGAAAGTTGAAACAACATAATTCGCTGAGAAACTGGTGAGAAATGTATGTGCTGGGAACCGAACTCAGGCCCTTTGCAAGAGCAGTAGGCGCTCTCAACCACTGAACCATCTCTCAGCCCCTTGGTAAGAATCCTGAAAAGGAGAGGTGAACGTCAGTTATCTGAGTGGACTCTAAGCATAACCTCTTGTATTTAACAAGATCTCATACACAAAGTGGATGAAGACGCAATGAGACGGTGAGATTCGAAGGTGCCAGCCTAGAGGATAGAGTGATGCAACCGCAAGACAAAGCATGTGGGCAGCTGACCAAAGCTGAATGAAATGAGCACAGACTTTCCCCTGGAGACCTCCCCCATGGGGGCACGCTTCTGCTAATACCCAGATTTCAGCCCAGTGTTTTTATCCCAAACCCCTGGCCTCCAGAACAACGAAAAGATAAGTCTGTTGTTTGGAACTGCCTGGGTTGTTCCGTTGCCACCAGAAATTAATATAGATCTCTTCTCACGCTTGTTTCTTATCCCACATAAGACACTTCCAGTGAAATGGCTGAAATGGTGCCCGAACACCAGTTTGTGTACTGGAGTTTTGTAAAAACCTGTTGTGGTTTTTACCTGTGTTGTTTGTGTAATGCTGTAGCTCTTTCTTACTCAATTTTGGTACACAAGTCCCTGTTAGGGGTGCCCACGCTGTCACGAAGAAACACACCTGATCTGATGCTCTATCAGCCACAGAATGTTCTCTACCCTGTCTCTGCCAGGTGTCTCTTGTCCATTCCCATAAACCAAATGAACATGTAGGTTGGCAACTCTCTGTTGACAAAACACCAGATTTGAATCAGATTCAAAGTTTTGCTTCACCAAGAAGCAGATAACAGCTAATGTGCTAATGTAATCCTTTTAGGATCAAGTTAAAACAGATAAGACAGCTGGGTCCAAAATACGATTAGAGAGTAATCCATCAGCCCTGGGCATGTGTTTCCAGGTACACGCCCATCTTTCCTCACAGGTCTATATCCTGGCCTCTCCTCTCTCCCAAGTGATCCCAGGGAGCCAACAATTCCAGCTGTCCAACATGACAGATTGGGGCAGAAGTCAGCAACTGTTTTCCCTCCAGCACCCTCTGGGAAATCCATCCAACTCCATGTTCCTGGTCTGCCCTTGTTTTCAAAGCTGCAATGGACAAATATCAATTGACATATGCCATGTCCACAATGTTAGTGTCAAAAAGCAGTGTGAGGATGACGAAGGGCAGAGGCAGCCCCTGAGGGGGAAAGAAGCCAAAGCTGTTTAGCTGGAAGAAATGTAGCTGGTTTAGATGCCAGCAGGAGAAGACAGGCTGATGAGGGATAACTTCAGGGTCAAGGGACAGACCTAGGGGACTTATCCGGTAGGAAACACCTGACTCAGGCTTGAGGTTTTTTGTTTTGTTTTGTTTTTAACAAGTGGGGAGAGAGGCGATTCTTGCATAGTCTTGGCGAAGTGGGCTGGAATAGTTCTGTCGGCCTTCCCCAGCAGACCCTGGCAATGAGCTAGTTCAGTCTTTCCACTAGTTTGAGAACCTGAGAGCCATGTGTTTTTATTTCACTCTCCTCATTGGTCAGAAGAAAGTTCAAAAGCTATAGCCACCCAGAGGCTGGAGAAATGGCCTGTGGTTAAGGGCACCTGCTGCTCTTGCAGAGGACCATTCACAAGCATCTGTAGCTCCAGTTCCAGAGGTTCCAACACCCTATTCTGATTGCCAAGGAACATGCACTCATGTACTCATGTGTTTACACACATGCACACACACACAAACACATACACACACGCGAACACCTAATTAAAAATAGGAAACAAATCTTTTTTTTAAAAAAAAATGTATCTACCTAAAATTAATTTAAAATATATCTTAGAACTAAGTGTAAGAGCCAAATGTGAAATTTCCAAAGAGGAACTTTTTGTGACCTTGGATTAGACAAAGATTTCTTAAATATAACATCAAAGCATGAGTCACAAAAAGGGAAAAATTGACTTTCTCAAAATTAAACAACTTTTGCTCCTCAACAGATGCTATTAAGAAACCCAAATACAAGCCAAAGACTGACAAAATGTTTTAAGATTTGTCTAATGATGGCTTATATCCAAAACATAAAAGAAGCCTTACAAGTCAATGAGGTAAGACTTGAATAACTATTCATCAGCGACACAATGGCTAGCATCCTAGTCTCATTTCCGTTGCTATGATTAAAATGCCCTGACAAAAAGCAAGTTGAGTGAGAGAGAATTTATTTAGCTCGCAATTCTAGGCTGCAGTTCATCACTGCAGGTAAGCAGAGACAGAAAGAGCTTAATGCAGCTAGGCCTGTCACAGCCACAGCCAAGGAAAGAGGGAGGGTGAACGCACGCGTGTATACTTGTTTGATTGTGCTCAGCTTGGTGTCTCTACTCATATACAATTATGGACTCCCTGTCTAAGGAATGGTGCCACCCAGAGTGGCCGCACCTTCCCACATCAATTATTTATTAGGACAACCCAACACAAACATGCGCACAAGCCAACCCAATGTAGACAGTCCCTTATTTAGACTCTCTGAGTGATTCTAGGTTGTGTCAAGTTGACACCTGAAGCCGACCGCCGCAGTCAGTAACTACATAAAACAACAGACATTAAGGAAATGCAAAGTTGCCTGGCGGTGGTGGCGCATGCCTTTAATTCCAGTACTTGGGAGGCAGAGGCAGGCGAATCTCCGTGAGTTCAAGGCCAGCCTGGTCTACAAGAGCTGGTTCCAGGACAGCTAGGACTGTTACACAGAGAAAACCTGTCTCAACAAACCAAAAAAAAAAAAAAAAAAAAAAAAAAAGGGAAATGCAAAGCAATGCCACAGTGGTGAATTACCATTCAGCTACCAAAACGGCTAATGAACAATAAGCTACAAACCCAATGTTGGTAGTTGATTAAAAGAGATAATAGTAATATATATATTATTGACAAAAAATACGAAACAGCTACATTAGAAAAAACCTTGATACTTTCGTTAAAGGGTAAGCATACATCTGTCATACAACCCAGGATTCCACTCCTTCGTAGACACACGACAGAGACACAAAGACGCATCCATGAGCACAGTCCATCATGGAGTGGAGGACAGGAGCACGAGGCAGCTGGTCACAGCACATCCACAGGCAGGAAGCAGAGAGCAAGGAATGCTCTGCTTAGCTCGCTTTTTCCTTTTTTATGCAGTTTGGATCCACGAAACTGGATAAACCATCACAGGGATGCTTAGAGGTTTATTTCAAGGGCTAGTCTAGATACTAGGCTACTGTTGACAATTGACATAAACCATCATAATTATAAAAAGTCTCCATCCCACAGGCTCGTGTTTTGAACACTTGGTCTCTAGCTGGTGCTGCTATTTGGGCAAATTCTAGAAATGTTAAGAGGTTTGCTAGAAGAAGTATGTTGCTAGATGTGGGGCATTGAAGGCACCTCTTTCTGTCTGCTTCTTGTCTGCTAAGAAGTAGAGAAAAGTCTTTGCCATGTGTTCTTGCTGCCATGACGTTCTGCCTTCAGTGCCTGGGGCCAGAAACAGTGGGCTAAAGTCTCCATGCCCTCCCTCCTTTCAAGTTCTTCTCCTGGGTATTTTTGTCAGGGCAACATGAAAGCTGCCGATATACCGATGCTCACACACCCAAAATAAACTTTTAAATGATACCTACACTTACCTCATGTGACACTTCCTATCCTACACTAGTCACACATATATATGGGCCACGGCCCTGCAGTTTGAAAAACAGCGTACACACCTTCCCAAGTTAATCTTCAAGAATCTGATGTTTAGCAGCCAGAAGTCATGCAGCAGCCAGAGTGCAAGGAATCCACCCCCATGCGCAGCAGCACCTCAGAATCTAGCAAAGGGAATCTAACTCCATATGCACAGAGACTAGCAGTTATCCTAAGGCTGAGCCCCACAGGGCCCACTGTCTTCCCCACGCTGGGAGGGCCTCGGCATCTCTTTATTCTTACCTTCCCTTCAAATTTGCAGTTCCTTTGGCGTTTCAACAGGAAAAGTGGCTTCCAGGGATATGGAGCAAGGATATGGTGACGAGGTGGCTCAGGAGGTAAAGGCACCTGCTTCGAAACCTGATAACCTGAGTTCAGTCTCAGAGACCAACATAGTGAAAGGAGAAAACTTCTTCCCATGAGTTTTCATCTGACCTTGATACACATGCCTTGGCACATGCATGCCCACACGCATACACACATAAAAATAATCAGACAGATCAACTTGCCCTCCATTTCAATATTACTGCATTTCTATTTTACAAAGGTGGCGTGTTCATGATAAGAACATGATATACATTTAAAATTATTTCCTGGGGGAATGATGAGGGAAGACTTTTACTTTGTAAGTCCTGGGGAACCATGAGGGAAGACTTTTACTTTGTAAGTCCTGGGGAACCATGAGGGAAGACTTCTACTTCCTAAGTTGTACATTTCCATAGTATTCAAACCTTTTGTGGCAAGCATAGATTATTAAATGTTGAAATTGTTTCTCATTTTTAAAAAGGAGACACAGCAATCAACTGTCAGCAAGTGTGCCATGTGGTCTTCCAAGGACTCAGAGGGAGTCTTCATGGGCATTTCTGGAAGCTTCTGTTTTGTCTCTGTGTGGACTGTCGGGCACTGAAGTTTCTAATCGATAGTAAAATCAGGGGATCTTCACCCTAGAGGCTTATGGGGTGCAAAGAAGTATTCAAAGTGTACTGTACCTCTCTGCTCCACGGCATATGATTTCTATGCAATCAGGACACCCAAGTGTGCTCAAGAACAAAATTAAAATCTAATCAGCAAACCTCTTTAGAGGAACTATTAAAATAATTTTAAAAGAAAAAAGTCACCAAAATGTCAACTTTATCCTGAGATAGTTAGGTTGATCTAAGACATTTTAATGTATTTCCTCTCCTCCTCATTCCTGCCCCTTTGCCTTCACCCGCCTCTCCTCCTATCTAAATACAACCTCAGACTGAATAGCTTCTGCGACCTCCTCTCACCCCAGATCTAATCTTAGGTGAGAATGGCTCTAATTAGAATTGACTTTCTCTTAAAAGTACTACTCTGCAAAATCTAGGGTGGAAAAAAACCAGCATTGCCTTTGCAAGGCTCTTGGTTCGGAGCAACAGCGACTATGAAGGCTAACAAAACCCAAACAGGCCCAGCCTGGGAAGATGCTCAGAGGTACTCACTGCCAAGCCCAAGGTTTTGATTTTGATTTTGATTCCCGGGCCCCACATGGTAGAAGGAGAAAACTGACTCTCAAAACTTGGCCTCTGACCTCCACAAGTGCCCCAAGGCATGTGCATTTAGTGAAGACCACCCCAATAAACACACACACTAAATAAATGAAATATAATAAGAAGGAGAAGGAAGAGAAGGAGGAGGAGGAGAAAGGAGAAAGGAGGAGGAGGAGGAGGAGGAGGAGGCAGCAATGAATCCAGACACAAAGGACATGAAGGAGGGTCCCAGAGATGAAGGCATAAGGGAGGGTCCCAGAGATGAAGACATGAGACAGGGTCCCAGGAATGAGGGCATGAGGGAGGGTCCCAGAGATGAAGACATGAGGGAGGGTCCCAGAGACAGGCTCTGCTTGTTACTGTTTGAGTTTTCCCTAGCGGCTCCTATGCCAACAATCAGTTACCAGCCTTGATGCTACTGGAAGGTGGGAGACTTTAGAAGGTGGGGTTTGTGAAATAATGCTAAGTTTTTGAAGTTATGCTATTGAAGGGTATGGTAAGACCCTGGCCCCTTCCTCTTCCCTCTGCACTTCCCAGCCACCAAGAAGCAAGCTGCCTCCTTCTGTGTAGACTTCTGCCATAACGTACCATGCTTACCCAAACCTGAAGCAGCATGACCAAGCTTTCACAGACCAGAACCTCCAAGATTACGAGCCCACATACATCTTTCCTCCCTAGAAGTCAGTTTTCTTGAGTATTTTGTGCAATAGCAGAAAGATGAATTGTCATTTTGATACCTCTTCTGATAGTTGTATCATCAAACTTTGATGGCCATTATAAAGACCTTCTCAACGATGGAATATCTCCTCTGGCCTGTCCTGGTGGGATATCAGTTGATTGACCCTAGGTTCCTAATCATCTTTGAGCTACAGAAATGTCTCAAAATGAATTCACAGTCCTCCCTGGTCATACTCACAGATAAAGGATTCTCTTTTTCTCCAAGCAGGAGATGATTCAAATACCTAGCAGCAGAGTAAATGTCTCTGGGCCAGGGTGCATGGATTACCCCATATTGTTCCACTGTGATGATAGTTTAATGAGGTTTTTGTTTCTTTCTTTTTGTTATTTTGTTGTTGCTGCTGTTGTTTTGAGACAGGATTTCTCTATATAGATATCCTGACTGTCCTAGAACTCACTCTGTAGACCAGACTGGTCTGGAACTCGCAGAGATCTGACTATCTCTGCCCTTCCCCAAGTGCTGTGATTAAAGGCCTGTGTCACCATCATCTGGCTTAATGAGGCTTTTATAACAGAACAAAACACGTTATAAATTAAGGTGGAAAATCAGGAAGGCAGGTTAGAGCAAAGTGGGGAAATCTCTGCTATAGGCTTCACATACCACTTCAGATTCTTAGCTTTTGGGTCTGTAGTGTTAAAGCCTTGTGTGTACATTCCAAAAGTGATTTTACTGATAATCACAAGGATGTCGGGTCAGACACAGAGATGGGTGATATATAACAATGAAGAGACCAAAGATAACTGTCCTAGTTAGCTCTAACTGTAACCTCACACATCACACATGGAGTCTCAACTGGGGGATTGCCCAGACCAGACTGGCCTTTGGATATGTCTGTGGAGCCTTGTCTTAATTTTTAATTAATCTAGGAGGACCCATTCCACTGTGGGCAGCACTATGCTTAAGCATGTAGTGCTGGGCTGTATAAGAAAATTGGCTGAGGACAAGCTAGCCTAGAAGTCGGCTATCAAGGAATATCCTCCATGGTTTCTGCTTCAGAACCTTCTTTCCTGACTTCCTTTCTCCTCACTGCCCTCCCATCAGCTTGTTCTACCAAGGAAAGAGACATAGTTCTCCTTGGGTACCAGAAGTGTACTGACCCCTCCCCCAGAGGATGCTGCAATTCTGGCGTCTGAGGAACTACTGCTTCCACTCTTAACTGACCTCAGTCACTTTCCCATCAGCCAACTATAGAGATAATTTTCAAACTGAGGATGGAACTCGCATCTAAAGCCCTTCTGTAGCTCTGACGTCAATCGGGACCATTGTAACATTCACAATGGTCATCTGTCCTACGCTACAACCCCCTCACCACCTGTCTGGCCTTATGTCCCTCTGTTCCTTCTCACAGTTAGATCACAGAGAAGGCTTAGAAAAGCGACAGGAACTCAGAGAGGTGGGGCTTCAGGGGACACAGCTGAAGGGCCAAGTAGTGCTAGAAAGTGTGAGGTGACCTCTGGAGAGCTGGGTCTTTCCATGGAAGTGACAGTCACCTTCTACTGCCAATATAATCTTTGCTATTTACAGATAAGTGTCACAGCTATGAGCAGAGATCCCCAAGTCCTCCACCACCAAACAGCAGCCTACATTCCCTGTCTCCCTGTGGCTCTCTCCTCCCAGCTTCACCCCTCTTATCACCCTTACGGTTCTCATGGTCCCCAAATACATAAACTCCCAGCCTTACTCTTTTAAGCCTTGGCGAAGAGCTTTTCTTGGGGCTGAGAATGTACTTCCTCTCTCGGTGCCCCTTCAGTCTGCTGAACTCCTCCATGTTTTTCAAGACTGTCACATGCACCTGAGCTTGTGTCTGTGGAGGTCAGAGACTGGCATGGGTGTCTTCCTCTATGACTCAACTTTTTTTTTCTGAAACAAGATCTTTCATTGCGCCCAAAGTTTACCTACAAGGTATACTGGCTGCCCAGTGAGCCCCTGGCTCATCAGCTCTGGAATTACAGACATGTGCCACCAAACCCAGCCTTTTATGTGACTGATGGGAATCTGAACTCAAGTCCTCATGCTTAAGAAACAAGCACTTGTTCACCTGTTAAGCCATCTCCTCAGCCTATCTCTAGTCCCATTTTCTTATGGGGACTTCAGTCAGACTGGACCAAGATAAACCTCAGGGGCCTTATATGAGTTTAATTACCTCTTTAAGACCATTTCTTGGAGTGCATACACATTCTGAGGTGCTAGGAGAAGAGAGGCTCTCCTCTCAGGCTAAATTCTGTCTCAAAGAATAAAATCCAAGGCTTGAGGGAAGCTGGAGTGCATCCCTCAGATTGCTTTGTCCATTCTCATGCCAACAGTATGTGAGAGCCATTTATATGATCTACGGGAAAGCAACCAAATGATCTTTCCAAATTGGATTTTTTTGTCATCTCTAAATGGCCTTAGGAAATTCTCTAAATCCATGCATGGCATACAGAATAATTCCAAGGTCTGGGATCTGTTTACTGTTCTGGATAAATTCTGGAGTAGAGTATTTCCTCAAATAAGTTATGTGGAGTATTCTTAACTGTATGATACTATGCTAAATGTTCAACAAATACTTTATACGGCTCCTTTCTGTGCTAGGGTGTTGTGAGATAGAGAGATGTGATGTGATGTGAGATACAGAGGGGTCTGTATGCTATGAATATGTTTTATTACCATTGGTTAATAAAGAAGTTGCTGTGGGCCTATGGCAGACAGAATAGAGCAAGGCAGAAATTCCAAGCAGAGATAGAGGAGAAAAAAAGGTAGAGTCAGAGAGACACCATGTAGCTGCCAAAGGAGAAAGATGCCTGCCCGCCAGAACTTTACTGGTAAACCACGAACCACATGGTAAAATACGAAATAATAGAAATGGGTTAATTTAAGATTTAAGATTTAGTTAATAAGAAGTCTGAGTAAATAGGCCAAGCAGTGTTTAATTAATACAGTTTCTATGTGATTATTTGGGGTCTGGGTGACTGGGAATGAACAAGCAGCATCTGCCTACAGAATGGTGCCCAACATGGTGCTAATGCCCACCATCCACTTTGGGTCCAGGTGCTTATGTGCCCACTCTGGGTCAGGAAGAAAATAGTTGAGACCATGCCCGCGACTCAGACCCCTGGGATCAGGTCTGCTAAGAGTACACAGACAAGAGAACATGGTGGATTCCCGCCGCCATACACAGAGATATTTCCAGGCTGCAAAGTGCACTATGTGGAAGATTTAGCTTTTATTCAGATAAAAAGGGTTTATATGCTGCACGGTGCTTCCCAGAGTTGAGATGGTGAGGACAGCTCCCACATAGCAGTCCCAGAGCTGGTGGTAAACCACCTCCACCATATTAAAAGACTGAGAGAGGCAGAGCCAGTCCAGGGCCACTGCAACCAAGCTGCTTATCATTTTAAAAGCACTCCTGGTCAAAAATAATTACAGACATACAATTAAAACAGATTCAGACAAAAATAAACCTCTAAACAGCTCACAGTGTGTTTTAAAAATGTACATAGACTTAAAAAAGAAACCCAGAAAGGTCTCCGTAAACTGCCCCCCCAAATACTTTACCCAACAAAATGCAAAAAGAAGTTTAGAGAAAACTACAACCAAATTCCCAAATATTGTTTATAAATGTTTGTTTACATTTAAAGGGGGATATGATATAGAGATGAATACTTTGCGTTTGTATAGATCTTGTTCTATTGATACAGATTTAAGGTCAATTTTGTTATATGTATTTCTGCTCTTATTAAAGGTATTGTGTTTGTGCATTTCATTTAGAAATGTAATATATAATTTTAAAATGCAGGTTAATAGATAGTCATCTGTAATAGTCAAGCTTGTAGTCATGTTAGTTAGGTTTTCTAGATGTACAGAGATATATTTCAGATTCTTCAAATCTTTCAAAGACTAACAGAATATGGCATTTAAAATGTTTTTAAAACTTAGGACTTTTCATGACAATGAAACACATCTGCTCCTTGCAGCACCAGTTTACTTCAAGAGGATGAGGGGCATCGAAGAGGTTCCTTATGGAGTTTGTTAGCCATTTGGGCAAGAAACTGCTCTTGCCTGGACTTCTTGATGGTATGCTGTATGAACAGAACATGTAGGACCCACAGAAAAATAACTGCTGAACTTGCCTAAAAGTGAGACAGTCCTTCGGGGTTCCTGCTTCATT
>PVIU01004540.1:85909-125543 GCA_004026605.1 Ondatra zibethicus | reverse complement strand
ATAGTAACTGTGTCACCTGCTGGACTAGGATAGTAACTGTGTCACCTGCTGGACTAGGAGGATAGTAACTGTGTCACCTGCTGGACTAGGATAGTAACTGTGTCACCTGCTGGACTAGGATAGTAACTGTGTCACCTGCTGGACTAGGATAGTAACTGTGTCACCTGCTGGACTAGGATAGTAACTGTGTCACCTACTGGACTAGGATAGTAACTGTGTCACCCTGCTGGACTCGTGTAACCATTCTATTGCTTGTTTTGCATTTATTTATTTATTATTTATTGGTTCGGTAAAGTCAATTAATTTCATCTAACATCATCATCAATCTTATTTTATTGTTGTTTCGAGTCAGGGTTTCTCTGTAGCTTTGGAGCCTGCCCTGGAACTCGCTCGGTAGCCAGGCTGGCCTCGAACTCACAGAGATTCAGCTGCTTCTGCCTCCTAAGTGCAGAGAGCAAAGGTGTGCACCACCACCATGTAACATTATTAAATGAAAGAGTAAAGTAAATATCTAATAGACATTGATTAAACATACTTGTTTTTCCTTTCATAATTGAGATTATGAAAGTAAGTTACCTTTTTGTATTATGCAAATGTTTTGCCCAGGGAGACTTTTAACAGTTAATGTAGTTTATAATATGATTCAATTCTTGAGGTTTCATTTTCTTTCAGCTTTAATTTAAATATAAAATATAGCATCGATAAGTTTAAACATAAAATACTAAAGTTTGCTCCTTCTTTTCCAAGAAGTCAGGCTGTTTCCTTTATCACCCCTGACTTCTGCAGTGCAGTTAGCAGGATTTGTTCCCAGGGCAGGAATCTTACAGGACAGGCCATAGGAGCAAAGTCTCTTCCTTCTGATTGAAAAAGTAAAAGTCACTCAAATTTAGTTTGCTAAATTTCAAGTATTTCTTGTTTTAGTATGCTAATATTTTATTTAGAGTAATTTTATTATGCTGGTTATTAGATTGTGTGACTAATAAAAGTAGATGGGAATTTGACCTACATGGACTGAGAGGGAGTAGTTAGCTCTCATATCCTCATGCCTAGGCAGGATGTTTTGTGCTGTTTGTTGCGGAAGTTGCTGGAGGTTGAAGCAGGCTTTCTGTCACTGAGCTTTGTATCCAGGCAACACCGCTTTGTCTGTCTTCGCATCCCAGCGTTCTTATCCTCTCCTGTTTCCTCTGTGAAGTTTCAGTTCTGCAGTGGCTTTCTCACTTGAAAGCATTGATCAGTGTAAATCAGTAGTCAGGGGTGTGCTTAAAATGGACTCTGCCGAATATGGCTTGGTGGTAGAGCATTTGCCCTGGGTCTAGTTCCCAGCCCTGGGCAGGGGATAGGGGAGTTAGGGGCGGGGGTTGGGGTGCTGGTAGATTCAGGCAAGTAAGACTTGCTGAAAACGGGAAATCCAACCAGCCCACCTAGTATTTTAAAGTCAGCATTATTTTAAAGACAGAAAGTACCTTACTATTTTATTGAAGGTGGCTGCTGCTGCTTTTTCTTTTTTAAATCAAGCCTTTTGCTTGTACTTTTTTTTTTCTACTGTAACCTGTTGAGTGTGAATTCCGGAATTTATTAATACCAGAAATTTTAAGTATGAGTAAGAAAATAAATTTGTCTAGATATGGTCTGTATGCCTGTAACCCAGGCAGAGGGACCAGCCAGGCCTGCTTGGGAGACCCCATTTCAAAGGGAAGGGAAGAAAGAAATCAGATGCATTTTCAGTTTAAACTCACCTGTAAGGATGAGCTGAGACACCCCCACCTCCCATCCCCCACCCCCACCCAGGTTTCCAGTAGGAGGAACCGGCACAGGATCTTGACAGGTGGGTCTCCTTGAGTTGTAAATGGACTTTTTGTCTTGCTTTTGCCTCTTCCAGCGTCACATTCTAACAGTAGCTAAGGTCCTCACTGAAGACTGTGTCACATTCTAACAGTAGCTAAGGTCCCCACTGAAGACTGTGTCACATTGTAACGGGAGCTAAGGTCCCCACTGAAGACTGTGTCACATTCTAACGGGAGCTAAGGTCCCCACTGAAGACTGTGTCACATTCTAACGGGAGCTAAGGTCCCCACTGAAGACTGTGTCACATTCTAACAGTAGCTAAGGTCCTCACTGAAGACTGTGTCACATTCTAACAGGAGCTAAGGTCCTCACTGAAGACTGTGTCACATTCTAATGGGAGCTAAGGTCCCCACTGAAGACCGTGTTACTTTTAAAAATATGCAGTTCTTTTCTGCCATAGAATGGAACTGTTTCTTTTTAGTCCTTTATATTCTTTGGTATTCTTTCCCTAGAAAAGTAGACAGCATTCAGAATGGACCATTTTGGGGCCCCTTTTCCCTCTATGACCCTGAGTAAATCATGTAGCAGACTCTGTCCTCGGGTGCGCCAGTGCTCTTGCATTCTGGTCATCACAGCAGTCTCTGTAGGTCTTAGTGCTTGGTTGTGCTGGTGGTGAACTGGGGCCCTGGAGAGAAGTCTCTCGGTGTTAAGCCAGAGGATCAGTTTTACCAAAGAATGTTGCTTTGGGGGTGTCTAGTAGTAATGTAGGTCACAGTGACTGTATGCTCCTTTTGATGACTTTCTTCACTACTCCCCCATGCACTCTACCCCCACCCCAGTATAGTGTGTGCACTAACACACCCCCATGCATGTGCACGTGTAAATCAGGGTTTGTGTATTTTCTAGTCTGTTACTTTTCATGTCAGACACATGGAAACCACTTCAGGACCAAGAAGAATAATGGAAGGGTCTGCTTAAAGCCAGAGGCCTTAGCTTCTACTTACCCGTTGCTTTTCAGACATAGGTCACAGCCTCTCAGGGAAATCAGAAGAGAGCTGCCATACTTATTAAAATAAATGGAGATAATAATAATAGAATTTTTAAGAGGAAGAGATTTCTGAATAAAAATTTAGGCTTAAATTGCAAAATTTGAGCAATGAAACATTATTGGAAGACTGGCTAGGGAAATTATGACGTTTTAGGTCATTTGCTTGCACTCCTGTATCTGTAGTATATGTAGGGTTCTGGAGGTAGCGACAGTTTGAGTTCCTCTCTGTGGGTAGAGTGGCACCGCATTACACTGGTAGCAGTACAGAGACATCGGGCTTGATCCTGGCGTGCTGTGACAGTCTTGGCCAAGCCATGTAACCCTTTGTGGCTGCACTCACCCATGACATGGAGCTCCTCCCACACATGTATGTAAGGTGCTGTGAGTAGGTTGCAGCTGTGGGTGCATTGCTCAGCTCTGCCAGAGTCAGTTCCACGCTGCGTTGGCCTTTTGTGTCAAAGTTGCTCATATTAGCTAATATTAAGTTTCCCTGGGGATCATAAGAACCTCTGGTCACTCACCACGGTTTGAAACGGTTTCAGTCAGAACGTACCAGGTACGAGATGCACTGTTGACATGTATGTGTTAATCCCAGTAGTAGCCACAATAGGACACCTGTTTGCAGTGTTTAGGAGCTGGGTTAAATGGGACACGTAGTTTAGTTTTTAAAAGTGACAATGTCTGCCCTGCCTCTGGTCCTCTGCAATTGTCCTTTTTGCCTAGAGTAGCCTTATGTCCTTTCACCAATTTAGCAAGGCCTTTCTTGACCATATAGTTGGGGTGACTCCTGAGTTATCTGTTCAACTTTTTCTTTTTCCTTTGGTGCTTGGATACAGGGTCTCTTGTAGGCTGGCCTTGTTCTCCTAATTCTCCTGCTTTGGCCTTCCAAGTGCTAGGATTACAGGCCTGCCCCACAGCCTGGCTAAAGGCAAGGGGATCTGAAATTCTGTCTCTAGCTACATAGCAAGTTTGCAAGTTTGAGACTGGGAAGGAAGGAGGAAGAGCTCACAGCATTAGTTACTGCTCGGTTCTGGATTTTATTTCTGTTTCCCTTGAAGAGCAGGGAACTTGCTTGTATCATGTTTGTCCATGCACCTAAATCAATGTCTGAGGAATACCTTTTGAAAATTTATCTACTGCTTTCCATAGATAGGTTTCTATTGTGGATGCTGTTTTTTTTTTTTAATTTTGTTTTCTGTGAACTTTCACACAGTACCTGTGATTATACTTTAGTAGTATACTTAATCTCAAGATAAATTTTTAAATTATATTTTATGTGTTTAAATTGAAATGTCTTATTGAGAATATGCTATGTTTAGTTGGAGACTTTAATCATTGGCACATAAGATGTAAGTATCTTCAGATCTTCAGTGTCTTAGGTTTGACGGAGTGTAGCGTGTATTTGAGATGGTGATGGATGGTGATGTTCACTTTTCCCCACTTGACTGTATTGAATGTGTTTCTGTTGCTTTCTTGTCTCATTCTCGGTATTTGATTAAGGATGCATCGTGGCTTATTTGTTACAAATAGTGCTATGTTGAATATTATGTACATATCTTTATTTACCAAGTAAAATTTATTATTACTACATGTTTATTTGTATGAGTGGGTGAACCTGTGCATGAGAGTCACATGCCAACTCCTTTGGTCCCTGAGACAGAACTGTTTGTTAGGCTTGTTGGCAAGCACCTTTTTCCATTGTGCCATCTCATTGGCCCAAAGTTTTGTTTGATTGGATATCACATTGGTGGCTACACTTGTTTTCTATAAAGTACAAAGGTGCCTGTTGCTCTGCACGGCCACACATCACCTGATAAAAAGTATTTTAGTGTTTTAATGGCTTTAATAAAATGAGTTTGGGCTTTTCATGTCATTTTAATTTTGTAATTTACTTTTTTACATTTAGAGAGAGATTGTGTGTGTGTGTGTGTGTGTGTGTGTGTGTGCATGCGTGCACGCACACACATGCTTATAGACACCTTGCTTATCAAGTTGTGCTTGTGGAGGTCAGAGAACAGTCCTCCTATCCTTTGTGTTCTGGGGATTGAACCCAAGTCGTCCAGTTTGTCAGCAAGCACCCATACCCATTGAGCCACCTCACTGACCCTCTCTTTGGTGTACTTTTCATAGGATGGTAAACTTTGCTTTCCTTAAGGAGCTGGAGATGGAGCCTATGCCTTGTCATTGAGCTGTGGTACTAGTCTCAAAAGGAGTGGAGGGAGAGCCGGAGACAGAGGGCTGGTCACTTAGTTAAGGCTTCAAGGTGTGAAGCCTTCCAATGTCTCGTTCAGTGTTGGAGGTACCCTTGGGCATGCTGGTGCCCTCCGTGTGAGAGGCAGCAGAGACTCGGGCATAGCCAGACTTACAGTGAGCTGCTCGTGGAAGAGAGGGTCACAGGGTGTCAGCTGGTGAGCTGAAGACAACTTCATCATGCTGTGTTTGTCTTTAAATGTTTTCTTTCAAACCTTGGTGTTCTTGAGTGTGTTTGGTTGTTAATGTAGTAGTACTCGGTTAGTGGGTGAAATAGAATACCGTTCAGGGACTTGAGAGAGCTCAATATTGGATCTAGAGATGAAATCTATGATCATTAAATTAGTAGGTTGGTAAAATGTTCTTGTTTATCCTGAGTACATTGGTACTTGAGATCATGTCAGTTTAAAAATGGTTGTCAGAGGCCTCTGGCTCTCAGGTCTCTGCAGCCAGTGGAGGCATGGACTTCAGTCCTTAGGTAGAAAAGAAGCTAGGAAATAATAGAATATAGCAAATATGGAGGATGGGATTTTGCTGCTATTGCTGTTTGCTTTTTTTTTGTTGTTGTTGTTGTTGTTGTTTCGAGACAGGGTTTCTCTTTAGCATTGAAGCCTGTCCTGGAACTAGCTCTTGCAGACCAGGCTGGCCTTGAACTCACAGAGACCCGCCTGCCTCTGCCTCCTGAGTACTGGGATTACTGTTTCTGTTTTTGTCTACAGAGGAAGATGTGCAGGAAGAGAGATGCTACCTAAGTCCTGGAGGGTGGTTGGGAGGTAGCTGGAGTTGTAGTAGTGAGGAAGACAGCAGTGAGATGCACTGAGACGTGGTGGTAGTATTGTCTTCAAATGCTCTGTTTCGGGTGGAAAATGGCTTAGGTTGAGGTTGGAGAAACAGAGACCCAGGAATGACTGGATGTGGTGACATGTTCCTGTCCTTTCAGTGCTCGGGTCTGGGGTAGAGATGGCAAGTTCAGGGCCAACCTGGGCTACATAGTTTGGGATCCTATCTCAGAAACACAACAATTAAAAACAAAAGCCTACCAGGTAATTAAGAGCCTTACATGCAATGCCAAATATAAGGGGAATCATTTGAAGTAACAACAGGGTCAAATTAGCAATTTAGATATCTCTGCCTAAGGACTGGTTTAGAAGGGAAGTCTGGAAGCAGGGAAGCATGTTGGGAAATATTTGGGAATAATCCAGGAAAGAAAATCAGAGCCTTGGCTCAGGGTTATAAGTGTCTTATTAGGAACAGTGGTCATGGTTTAGTGTGTGTTAGGCATTCTGTTCTCCAGCATTGGTTTGAGACTCAGTTTCATGGAATTGGGTGAATTATTTTGCAGAAGTAATGTGTTAACTGTTGTTTTTATTTGTGCTGGTCATCATGGCACACACTTGTAATCCTGCACTTGGGAGGCAGAGGCAGGAGGACTGTGTTCTAGGCAGTGTGGGCCACAAAGCGAGACTGTCTTTACAGCCGTTGTAAATAGTTGTGTTCTGTGGATGGTAGAGGTTTGGGTAACTGTAAACACTGAAGATACAGTGTGTTTAGTGATTACTTTAGAGGAAAAAAATATTGGAGGGAAAAAGCAGTATCTTGGTATATTAAATTTTGTTATTTTCTATTATAGGAATTTGTAATTTCTGTGTGCTAATTTCTTTTTCTTTCCTAAAGGTTATTTGTAAAAAATGGTGGATCGCCTAGCAAACAGTGAAGCAAATACCAGACGAATAAGTATAGTGGAGAATTGTTTTGGAGCAGCTGGTCAGCCCTTAACCATCCCTGGACGGGTGCTTATTGGAGAGGGCGTATTGACTAAGCTGTGCAGAAAGAAGCCCAAAGCAAGGCAGTTTTTCCTGTTTAATGATATTCTTGTATATGGCAACATTGTCATCCAGAAGAAAAAATACAATAAGCAACACATTATCCCCTTGGAAAACGTCACCATCGACTCCATCAAGGATGAAGGGGAGCTGCGGAACGGGTGGCTCATCAAGACGCCGACCAAATCCTTCGCAGTCTACGCTGCCACCGCCACCGAGAAGTCGGAGTGGATGAGCCACATAAACAAGTGTGTCACGGACTTACTCTCCAAAAGCGGGAAGACGCCCAGTAGTGAACATGCTGCTGTTTGGGTTCCTGACTCTGAGGCCACCGTGTGTATGCGCTGTCAGAAAGCAAAATTCACACCAGTTAATCGGCGGCACCATTGCCGCAAATGTGGCTTTGTTGTTTGTGGTCCCTGCTCTGAGAAGAGATTTCTTCTTCCCAGCCAGTCTTCGAAGCCTGTGCGGATATGTGACTTCTGCTATGAGCTGCTCTCCACTGGGGATGTGGCTGCCTGCCAGCCAGCTAGGTCAGACTCCTACAGTCAGTCACTGAAGCCTCCTTTAAATGACGTGTCTGATGACGACGACGACGACGATAGCAGTGACTAAGGACATGGTTTGAGATATTTAATGGGGTGTGACTATCTGAGAATCAGCTTTGGGGGAAATGTGCGATTCCTAGTTCTCTCAGTTTTGCTCTAGCCGTGACTTTGCCTGAGGAAGTTCTGCCCTTTGTGCCTCCGTATCCTGTAGACAGTAGCCCTCGCTCGCTCTGCTCCTCACAGGGACAGACTTGCCAACATCGGATGAGTCTTGGCTTCTGTTCTCCTTAGTTCTACATGATTTTCTTGTAAGTCGGAAAGGTGTTTATTTAACAGGTCTTGTACTACATTTTCTCCACAGAAGGAAAAACTAAAAGCACAGGATGATGGGAACACGAGTGTAACGGGATTAATAATATTAGTAGCTTTCCTCAAGCATTCTGTGTATGGCTAAGACATCAGTGACAGAACATGGCTGGAAGTTCCTTACTTCCCTTTTCTAGATGCCACATGGTGCCTTACTTGTGGCAGCGCTGCCGCACTAAACACAAGCCCTACCTTCTTATTTCTCTGATTTAAGACACTGGTGCTCTGACAGGTGGTGAATAAATGAATGTTTGATGGATATAGTTAAGAATATTTATTTGACAGTTATGAGAAATGAAATCTCCCCTCTTATATGAATACATATTTTTCATAAAATAGTTATGATTATATTTTTACATCTTCTAGGCACCAAATTATAATGGTCACATATATATTTAAAATTAACCAGTTGCCTGCCACTTTCAGGAATTTGATTTGAAATTTATCACATAGAGTGACATATTCCATTAGCAGCTTCTTTCCTAAGACATTTTTATATATGAATTTATTTGCTTTACATTATTTCTAAAAGGAAAAATCTTTTGAAACCCTTGTTTCTTGAGACAGGATTTCTCTGTGTAGCCTTGGCTATCCTGGAACTTATGTAGCCCAGGCTAGCCTTGAACTCACAGAGATCCACCTGCCTCTGCCTTCTGAATACTGGGCTCAGAGGCTTCCACCACCGCCGCCTGGCAAAAATAAACTTTGTTTAAATTCCACAGTAAAACATGGAGTCTTACAGGAGGAGGGTCTGGAGGAGATTTGAGTTTGACTAGACTGTTTTATTGTGAAATTGTCTTGATTGGCACGTGGTGTAGTTCATGGAGTTTGTGATGCCCCAAATAGTTTCTAGTTTTGTAAAGCAATCATATGTTTAATCTGTTTTTTAAATCATTTTGCGATATATGGAAATAGAGCATTGATGCCTCTAAATTGTGACCATCAGTGAGATTGCTTTGAGACGTGGTGGTTTCTGTGTTTGGAGGCAGCCGTAAGTTGAAGGCTCACTCACTGCATAGCACTGGACGTGCTGTGTGCGTTCTGGTCACTCGTGGGCTGCAATAGCTAGGTTTTTAAATGTGGGAAAACAGGGCTAAACGTTCTCTCTCTCTTTTTTTTTTTCAAATTGAAAAGCCTGCATAATTCTGCAGATGTCTTGTGGACAGAAGACTCATTGGTAGCTCACTGTGTGGTTGCTGTTGGGTTTGGAAGCATCTGAGCTGTATAGGTCTCCCTGCAGGAAATGTGAAAGAAAAGCACAGTAGAGCTAGGGCTTGGGGGTTTGTTCTTGTTTTTGTTGCTTTTACTATCAGATGGATTTTTGTTTGTTTCAAAGCAAACATATACATGTAGTCAGTAAGAATGAAAAGGACCATAAAATCGGAGAAATTCGGATGGAAACTTGCTGTGCACAGGAGTTGAGCAAATTCAGGAACCAAGGGGAAATGTCATGAGATAACATTTGCATTGTCAACCTCTATTGATTGTTTTTACAATAAAAATATTTTGCAGCTTACTTCCTGGTTTTCTTTTTCTTTTTACTCACATTGTGACTTGAAGGTTTTTCCCTTTGCCCAGTGTAAGGTATTATGTGACTGGACTTTCCTTTGGGCTGCCAGCTCACAAATAATGGCACGGAGACGTGTTACTGATTGTGAAAGCTTTCTCTATAGCTTAGGCTTGTTCCTTTTTTTTTTTTTTTATGATGTTGCCCTTTTTTTTTTAAAGATTTTAATTATTTATTAAGTATACAGTGTTCTGTCAGAGAGGGCACCAGATCCCATTACAAATGGTTGTGAACCACCATGTGCTTACTGGGAATTGAACTCAGGACCCTTAGGTTTGCTCCTAACTAGTTCTTAAAGCTTAAATTAGCCCATTTATACAAATCTATGTCCCGTGTGTGGTGTCACCTCTCTCCCATCTTGTACCTTCTGTCTCTGTGCCTCCTGGTGACTCCCTGCCTCCTCTTACTTTCTCTGCCCAGAAACCTCACCTCCTGCCTAGCTGTTGGTTGTTCAGCTTTTTATTACACCCATCACAGCAATACATCTTCACAGTGTACGAATATCCCACAGCAGTATTATGCACAGTTTTACCTTATTATTAAAGTAATTGTGAATGCCAGGTATGCTATGGGCACTAGTGGAGGGCAGTGAACAGCTCTTAGTTATACTTTTTTTTGAGATATATATATATATATATATATATATATATATAATTTATTTATTTATTTATTTATTTATTTATTTATTTATTTATTTATTTATTTATTTTTGTCTCATTTAGCCCAAGCTGGTCTCAAACTCAGTATGTAACAGGTAGCTTTCAGTGTGTTGCTGAGAATGGCTGAGAATGACCTTGAACTTCTGGTCTGTCTGCCTCCACCTCCCAATTGCTAGATGCAAGCTGTGTTCACACCCTGTTTATGAGGCCCTGGGCATGGAACCTTGGACTTCTAGGCAAGCACTCCACCAGCTGAGCCACAACGCAGCCCCCATAGGGGCTTTAGGACGTGGCCAACACAGGAATTGTTAGCAATTGGCAGAATTGCTTGTCCTGATAACTCATATCTGAGGATAGGAAGAACAGGGAGGAGTGGTTGATATTGTCTTCTTTGCTGTCCAGTTATTGTTCTATTTAGCAGTTCACATTAAAATAATAGTTGGAAAGCTTTGGTGACATCTAATAAGTTTATCAGGAAAAGAAAGAATAAATGCCACCTTACCAGGTGTTCTTCAAGCATACTCCTGTGAGTTTGTTTGGAGAAATATAATTTCATGCCTTTATTAACTTAGCAATTTTAACAGCTTTATTTGAAACATTTTACCTGCCTACAGTTCACCTGTTTGCTGTGTTCAGTTCCGTGATTCGTGGTCATTAAAGCTGTCACCACTTGGTTAGGATGTTCTTATTGTGCCTGCCCGGGAGGCACTCCCTAGTTACTCCTCAGCCCTGGCCTCAGGTGACCACTTTCTGTTTCTGTTTCTTTTTGTCTTTTTTTGGGGGGAAGGGAGACTGTTTCACAGTGAAATCATACACTATGTAGTCTTTGCTGACCCATCTAGTCCCCTAACGTGTTCTCATGGTTCACTTCTATAGCACTGATGAGCGCTTAATGTTCTTATTACCAAATAATGTTTAAAATTACATTTATCTCTCTGTGTGTGCGCATGCTCACACATACATGTGGAGGTCAGAGGACAACCAGTGTAAGACGATTCTCCTCCCACTCAGGTGAGTCCCTGGAATTGAACCTCATGGTGCTCTCCACAATGGCTGGACTGGCCGACATCCCCACCAGCATGCCAGAGTTCCCTTTCCCCACCCCTTTGCCAACGCTTGTCACTTTTCATCTTGACAATACCCATTCTAACACACGTGAGCCCGTCGTGGTTCTGGTCCCTGATGATTAGTGACGCCGAACACTTTTTTAATATAACTGTTGATGTTTTGCATATCTTTTGAGAACTGTCTCATTTAGCCCAAAATGGTCTCAAACTCACTATGTAACAAAATTTAAAAATTAATGCATTTAGTTGAGTCCTTTCTAGTAGTGACTGGACAGAAAAGTCAAATTATATTGATGTAGATTTTACTAACACCAGCTTTGTCTTTGGCATGTTCTAGAAGATGGTGTCTGTCTTCTGAGCCTGCCCACTGTGTTGTAATTTTTAAAACGCCGCGAAAAGAAGTCACGGCATGCGAAAAGGCTCATATAGGTTTATTGGAAGAGGAGAGAGAAGGGCAGAAAGGGGGTCAGAGACCAGTCCCTGGGGACAGGAGTGGAAGAGATGGAAGGGAGAGAGACAGAGAAAAGAGAAAGAAATGGGTGGTGGTGGGCAGAGCCCTTTGGAAAGGGAAAATAGTGAATGTGCACAGGGGGTGCTCCCATGGCTGCAGCTGAGGCCGAGTCCTTTTCAGGACCTCAAGGGCAAGCCAGTACAGATGCCTGAATACTAGCACACAGCACATTCAAAAGTGAACTTTACCCACTGACTGATAAGGAAAAGCTCATGAAACGCTGGTGTTTTATGTACCTGAAAATTCCTGCTGAAGTCTAATGAGACGCTGGAAGACGGTCCCTAACTCTGTTCTGGAGGCTTTGAAGGGTGAGTTCCGTGGGTCAGTAACCAAAGTCCTGAAAAAACACAGGAGGAAGTGATTGTTCCCAAAATTATGACAAGAAAAAGATGAGCTTCATTAGAATTAAACTTGTGCTTCAGACAATTTCATGGCAAACTGGAAGGGAGGGGCTGAGCGTGGTAGTCCATGCCTGCAATCCCAGCCCTCAGAAGTGAGGCAGAAGGGCTACAAACTCCAGTCCAGTTTAGCCATGTGAATTGGGGGAGGGGGCAGGGGAGCAGAGAAAATATTTGCAAATGGTGTGTTTCCTGGGGTCCTATAACTAGACTGTAGGATATGTAAGAAATATATATACTCAGCACGAATGTTCATGCAGTCCCAGAACTCAGTCAGCATGGTGAGTTGGAAGTCAGCCAATTATGTCTCAAAAATAAAACACCAGAATACCTAATTTTGAAATAGGTAAATGTTAGCCCAGGCTAACCCTCGAACTTACTATGTAGCCAAAGGACAGAAGTTTGGTTTCCAGTAACCAAATCATGCAGTTCAAAACGGCCTGTAAACTGGCTTGAATGGACAGACACACAAACGTATCTTTCCAGGCAGTGGTAGCACACACCTTTAATCTCACCACTTGGGAGGCAGAGACAGGTGAATCTCTTGAGTTTGAGGCCAGCCTGGTCTATAAAGCAAGTTTCCAGGACAGCTAGGGTTACACAGAGAAACCTGTCTCAAAAAAATAAAAACAAAAACCTTTTTAAAAAGATATTTAAACTATTTGGTCACTCCTGGCTAGTTTTTGTGTCAACTTGACACAATTCAGAGATATCAGTAGAGAGGAAGTCTCAGCTGAGAAAATACCTCCATAAGATTGGACTGCAGGGAAGACAATTTCTTAGTGATTGGTGGGGGAGGGCCCAGCCCAGTCCACTGAGCCCGTTGTGCTGATGGTGAAAGCAGCTGAGCAGGACATTCAGGGGCTCCAGGCTCCTGCCTCCACTGCTTTAGATGATGAACTGTGGAATAAACCCTTTCCTCCCCCAACTTGCTTTTGGTCATGGCGTTTCATTGCAGCAATAGTAACCCTACACGTCTGTCCTCACTCAACTCTGGCTCTGCCCAGGGTTCTCCCTGGTCCCCCTTGAACACTTCCTCCCACAGATCCCCCCCCTCAGCACCCTCCCATACTCCTGTCTCACGCTCTCACGGGGCTGTTCCCCGGGATGCTGCCATCTGTCATCCACCCCACCACTCCTTAACCTCACTTGGGGTTGGTCTCCCTCTGCTTTGTGGACATCCTTTGTACTCTGGCCCATGATGCTTCATTCTGCAACTCGGCAGTCACACGAGCTTCAGCATCAACCCTAGACCCTTGGGCTGCCAGCTCTGACACTATTTGAAGGGCAGGCTTGGTCTCCGATTTCTTTCATGGGTTACCCCACCCACTATTCTTGAGCATTCTTACTGAGCTTTGACTCCAGACCCAGAGCCTCCCTGTTGGGAAGTTCTCGCCCCATCTTGGATTTATAACTGTGCCACACTGCTCACTCCAGGGAGGCTCTCTCAACATGCCCTCAACTCTCACAATTCATGGCTGGCTGCTCCCTGACGCGGACCCCTCCCCTCTCCGGGTTTGACTCCTGCCCCAGGCTGCCTAGCTCCAAGATTTTTCAGCCTGCTCAGGTTCTGTGCCCCTATGCAGGTTCCCCATCTGCACAGACACTTACCTTGCCTTGGTCCGCGTGCTGGCCCTTAGGAATGAATTGTTCAGAAGGAAGAGTAATGCCCATGATAACTGTAAGATACTGTCTGAGATAGAAAGAAGGGAGAGAGAAGGATGGAAGGAGGAAGGAAAACAAGGAAAGGAGGGTGCTGTAAAGTTTTTCTGTACCAATAAGCCTCTCCTCTGATGCAATAATCCAAATCAGACCAAAATCAAGCAGAATTAGAAAAAGCCCAGGTTTAATGGATGCCAGTGCTCCCAGGTGGCCCTCTGGGAAAAAACAAGGAAAGGGAAGGAGAACCGGGGAGACCACGTGTTTGCTCTCTGGAGGGCAGTTTAAATATCCTGTGGGAGTGGTCTTGACCCACTCTGGGGAGGGGATCACCGCTTGGCAGGCTTTCTCAGAGGTGGGGTTTGGACTGAGGCAATTCCCAGGAGGGGGTTTGAAATGGAACTTTCCACTCGAACAACTCCATAATGAATGCCAGGGGCTGGGGTGACGCTTCCACCGAACAGGGGGGAGGTGGCAAAGCAGAATGTGCTTTTCAAGAGAAACACGACTGATGTGACCAGAGCTCTTGGACAAACGAGCTGAGCTGCCCCTCAGCCATTCTAATGCCCCTGCAAAGGATTTGAAAGTCTTTGCTTGACCGAGACCTGCTTTGGTTCAGGTCCCAAAGAGGATGTGTGGAGTAAGCAGGGAGAGAGGAGGAGACATGATCTGAGGGTTAATTAGGATGGACTGCCAGCAGCCGTTATAGAAAAAAGAATACACCTTTTATACGTTAGAGTTGCATATAGGATTAAATGAGTGATCTGGGGTTTGTCTTGAGATCAGGAGTTGAGGAAATCTAGCATTGACCTTGACATAGTTATTAGTTATTGGAGGGCCACAGTTCCTTTTGCCAGAGATAAGAAATATGGCTGCTTTAGCAAACAGGAACTTTCCTCAAGCCTCCAAGGAACTGGAGGCCCTTATCCAAATGCCTGACCTTGGGAAAGGGGCTTTTTCTAGGGAGCAGACACCATACTGCAATTTAAGAGCAATTTTCAATCCTTAAGGGGCTAGGCACTGAGCTGTGCCTAGCTGTGCCCCGTGTGTCTTTGTTCCCCTCACACACTCCCTAAAGGGAAGGTCCTTTCCGCCTTGCTCTTTCCCCATCACACCGTGCCATTCTGGTTTTTCTATGTTTATTAACTGAGCTCTTGCCCGTAATGGCCTCAGGCTCTGGATCTGAATTGTAGGTGTTTCATCCTTGGGGGCAGGTGTGCCTGGTAAATCTCTAACTTTCCCAGTCCTGGTGGAATTAGGAGGGCACAGTGGGATTCCCTGATCCACAGTGGTGGCCTTTTCCCCAAAGAGGCTGCCATTGTACACATTTTCATCCTTTACCAAAGCCTGCAAAAAAATTCCCAAAGGGAAAGGCATTGATAGTGAGAATCGTTAAAAATGAAAGTAGGAAGGCGCTGGAGAGGTGTGTCTGGCCATGTGGAAATGCTGGAACTTTGTCAACAGCAATGGCTGCCTCGTGGTCCACACCAGTTGCTTCACACCAAGTCTCTTGACCTGGTTCGCCACAGCACCTTAGTGTACTGGTCTGTCCTGTCCCTTTAAGAGACAAGCCCCGCCCACTCCCCCCACAAGCAGATCTTTCTGCTTCCAGCCTGAGGTCCTCTCTCTCTCTCTCTCTCTCTCTCTCTCTCTCTCTCTCTCTCTCTCTCTCTCTCTTTCTGCTTTTCTCCCTTCTCCCCTTCCCCCCTTACCCTTTCCCCTCCATAACCCACTAAATAAATACCCACTTTCTCTGCATGGTGTGCCTATCCATGTCTCTGTCTCTCATCCACCACGTGGCTTCCTGCCTGGGACCCACTGGCCCTTGTGGCCCACGGGCCACTCGGAACCACAGCATTTTACCACCAGCTCCTTGTGGCCCTCTACCACTACTTGGGAACCTGTGGCATTTTATTTTTACCATAACAGTAAGTGCTTGTCCCTTTAAGTAACACAAGGCCTTTCCCTGCACATGGCAAAAGCAGTCTATGGAGGAGACGTAGGACCTCTGTCTGTTTAAAAATATGTTTAATGAGTAAATGTGAATTTTTCTATTGTGGACAAGGCAAAGCATCTATAGTTTATCAGAAAAAGCTGATAAAACTAATGTTAATTATTATCATCAATATGCTGATCATGTTTTCTGTTTGTAGACATTTATTTTAGTTACAATAATCACTATGGAGATGTGATTTTAAATTTTAGTACATTGTTTATACTTAAGAAAAACTATTTTTGCCAGACTGAGAGATAGTATGTATATAGATACTATAATGAATTGCCCTGTCCCTTTAAGAGACAAGCCCCACCCACTCCCATCCCTGTCTGCTGAGGCAGGCAAATCTTCCTGCTTGCAGCCTGAGTCTCCTCCTTTCTGTCTCCCTGTTGAAGAGGCAGCTTCTGTCTCTCCCTTCCCTTCCCTTCCCTCTTCTCCCCTCTCCCCTTTTCTCTCTCTCTGCCTCTCTGCTCTTCTCCCCTTCTCCCTTTTCCCTCCATAACCCACTAAATAAATATCCAACCTCACTCTGCATGGCGTGCCTATCCATGTCTCTGTCTCTCGCCTGCTGGGTGGCTCCCTTTCCCGGGATGGGACCAGCTGCCTTCATAAACCAGTCTCGTGCACCATCCCTGCCTGGGACTGGCTGCTCTGGGGCCCCCTGCCTGTCCCTGCTCGGGGCCCTGTGGCATGGTCTCATGGCCCACTGCCTGCTGCAGCCACTCAGGACCTGAAGCATTTTATTTTTACCATTACAGATACTATAGAGATAGTATAGCTTTTGAGAAAGCTAGTGAGGGTGTGCACTTTTCAAGTTACACTTGAATTGCATGTTAAGCCCACGCTGGTTTCTGTGATGTCTCCAGAGGATTTGCTCCGTCCTTTCCTTCGTTATATCTCTAGGTCTCCAGCAAACTGAACTGTTGCTGCTCCGCGTGTACGCTGATGCTGTCCCACCTCCAGCCCCTGCTCTCTCTGTGTCTTCTACCATCTGCTCACACGGCGCTGGGAGCTTCGTTCTCCCTGGGAGCCTACCTCTCCAAGGCCTCCTCCAGAGCTGCAGGAGGCCCACGATGCTACCTTCTGCCTTACCTTGTAATTACACTGCAGCTGTGCTGTGCTTTCTTGCAGGCAGCCCCTACAAGTGAATCACTTATGCACAGAATAACTGGATAAAGTTTGAATGGTGGTGGTGGTGTGTGTGTGTGTGTGTGTAAGTGTTTTGAGACAGTCTGTGTGGCGCTGGCTGGCCTGGAAGTCACTGTCCGGCTTCTTTGGCTCTGTTATAGACTGTTGTCAATTGGTCCTCCCCTGCTCCTTTCCCACATCTCCGTTATCCCTCCTACTTGCGCCTTCTGCCTGAGCATTGCCCCTCCTCCCCCATGTCACAATGCTGTGACCCCATTGTTCTTCTTGAAAACTTGCTTCTCATTCTCATGCCCCTTGCTAATTTATTTTCTTCTTTTCTTTTCTCGACTTTCTTTTTTCTTTGGTTTGAGTGAGAACTGGCTGTCCTGGAACTCTCTACCTAGTCTGGCCTGGCCTCAGACTCACAGAGCTCTGCCTGCTTCTGCCTCCCAGGTGCTGGGATTAAAGGCGCGTACCACCACGCCCAGCCCTTTTTCTGGTTTCTTGATCTATACCCACTTGACCTGGAAACAACCTAAATACCCCTCGATTGAAGAATGGATTAAAAAAATGTGGTACATTTACACAATGGAGTACTACACAGCAGAAAAAATAACGACAGCTTGAATTTTGCAGGAAAATGGATGGAACTAGAAAACATTATTTTGAGTGAGGTAACCCAGACACAGAAAGACAATTATCACATGTACTCACTCATAGGTGGTTTTTGAACATGAAGCAAAGAAACCAGCCTACAAACCACAATCCCAGAGAACTTAGACAACAATATGGACACTAAGAGAGACTTACATAGATCTAATCTACATGGGAAGTAGAAAGTATGAAAAGACACGGTCTCCTGAGTAAATTGGGAGCATGGGGGACCTTGGGGGAGGATTGAATGGGGGAGGGGAGAGGCAAGGAGAGGAGCAGAGAAAAATGTAGAGCTCAATAAATATTGTGGAAAAAAAATGAAAAATGGAATAATAAAGTACAATTGCTCCCCCCCCCACCATTTGGAGGCCCAGTTTGCCACTTTGTGTGTGATACAAGTAGAAGCTGCTTTAGTCTATAGCTGTTGTGCTGGTTTCAACAGGAATGGCCCCATAGGCTCAGATTGGAATGCTTGGTCACCAGGAAGTGGCACTATTAGGAATTGTGGCCTTGTTGGAGGAAATGTGCCACAGGGGGTGGGCTTTGAGGTTTCAAACACTCAAGCCAGGCCCAGTTGCTCTCTTCTTCTTCCTGCTGACTGCCCATCCCAATGTAGAACTCTCGACTCTTTACTCCAGCACCGTGTCTGCCTGCACACCACAGTGCTCCCTGCCACAGTGATAATGGAGCAAACCTCTGAACTGTAAGCCAGCCCCTTCATAAGAGTCGCCATGGTCATGGTGTCTCTGCACAGCAATAGAACACCGAGTAAGACAGCTGGTAATTTCTGATATGTAGACATGCTTTTGTTAAAGAGAATAACAATAATCCCTAAGGCCAGTGTCACTCTACTCTGAGTGTGGTTATCAAGTCAGTCGGATACATATGTCAGCTCTTGAGGTTGAGTCTGATACGTCTGTAACATGGAGACAGAATGGGACCACATATCTAGTAAGTGGCAGGCCCAGGGTGCAGCAGCAGGGGTCCTGTCCCTGCACCCAATCTAAGAAAGTGGCTATTTATTCAGCTGTGCAATCTTTGTGTTTCGGGGAACTGAAGGTTTCATTCAAAGCCACAGTGCCCTGGATAGCCGCTTTCCGCAAGCTTCAGTGGGAAGGTCCCAGCCCTTCCTTCCCTTGTTTTCCGGGGCTTCCCTTGCATTATCTACGTGCTTTATCCATTGTGTTTATTGTAACATTTCAGTTTATAAGAAACCCGTATCGACTGATAATGAGACCTTCCTTGGGAGGAAAGGATTCTATACTGCAACCTAAACTGCCTCAGCACCTCCTTGATCCCCAAAACACCCCACATTATGATCTAGACGGAAACAGTATGCTTGCTACGGAGAACCTGCTCCGAGGCGAGCTTCTTCCTTCCAGGACTAGACTGGGGCTGTCGTCTTCTCTTACATGGAGATGTCCTTGGATGTTCACCCATTTGACTGAGCACCTGCTGTCATGAGAAAGCACCTTTTTTTTTTTATTTGGTTTTTTGAGACAGGGTTTCTCTGTAGCTTTGGAGCCTGTCCTGGAACTAGCTCTTGTAGACCAGGCTGGTCTCGAACTCACAGAGATCTGCCTGCCTCTGCCTCCCGAGTGCTGGATTAAAGGCGTGCGCCACCACTGCCCGGCCTTTTTTTTTTTTTTTTTTTTTTTTTTTTTGCCAGGCACTGGTCCTAGTGCTCTGGCGACACAGTTATCAAAGCAGGCTTGAAGTTCTCACCCTCATGAAGCGGGAGTCGTATCAGTGGGGTCACAAAATTTCATGTCCCGTAGGCTGAGTTCTGTTCTGACAAATGAGCTAAAGTGCTCGGAATGGAGCTGGATGGGGGAAGTCAGCTCCGAGGCTGAGGCTCTCGTGTGCGCACAGCAGGCCCTCAGCAATGCTGGAGTGAGTGAGTGGTAAAGCTTAGTATTGACTGATGTGGTAGTACATGTCTATACCCTGAACTTTCAGGAGGCTGCGACAGAAGAATTGAAAGTTCAAGATCAGTTTGGGCTGCATAATGTGAGCCATCTCGTTTTAAAAAAAAAAAAAAGGAGAAAAAGGAATTGAACCTATGAGTCATCGAGATGGCTCTCTGGGCAAAGGCAATTGCTGACCGCCTATTCCTGGGACTGACACGGTGCATGTTGGACTTGTGAGAGTTCTCTGAGTCACATGTGCACACTGTCTAAGTTAGGGTTCTATTGCTCTGATAAAACGCTGACTAAAAGCCACGCGGAGAAGACACGGCTCATTTCAGCTCACACTTCCACACAACAGTCTACCATCCAGAGAAGCCACGGCAGGGACTCAGGGTGGAAGCCTGCAGGCAGGAATTGATGCAGAGAACACAGAGGACTGCCCCCATGGCTTGTTCAACCTGCTTTCTGGAACCACCAGCCCAGGGATGGCACCACCCACATCAATCACTATGAAGAAAATGCCCCATAGGCTTGCCTACAAGCAGTCTTATGAAGGCTTTTTCTCAATTGTGGTTGCCTTTCCTCAGATAACTCAAGCTTGTGTCAAGGTGACAGAACACTGGCCCCACATCCATGGTAAATGTAATAAAATAACAGAAATTAGGTCTACTGTCCTAAATGAGAATCAGCGATTACAATTCCACCCTGGAGGGTGAACACTTACTTAAGTACCTCACGCTTGGGAAGAGAGCCATTCTTAGTCTATGCAAAGTTGAACCTCCTAGATGGGTTCAACTGGATTCAAGAATTTGCTTGCTTACTGTATTCCAAAGGAATGGTAGTTTTCAAGGTCAAGTTTGCACACATCTTCTGATTAGTGAATTCGTTCATATTTCCCCTTGGGGACTGCTGAAGAAAGATTGGTTTGGCTCTAGGGTAACAAACAAAAAAAGACGGTTCTGAGTAAATTAGGCATGCCATCAATGGGAAGCCAGCCAAAATGTAGCTCAGCCAGGGCTTATTCTTATTTAAAGTCCTCCTGTGTCCCAGCCTGTCATCAGAAGGGTGTCTTTGAAGCCACTGCTGGCTGCTCTGTTAGGCTTCAGAGAGCAACCACTAATTAGGGCGTTATGTATCTGAAGAATGTAACTGGTTCTAAACCTCTGCCAGCTCCTAAAACAAAGAACTTTGAAAGGAAGGAATGGGGTTTGCTTCCTGGCACCGGAGTGGGACAAATCCCCCACTCAAATGTGGCTGCCAGGGAGAGCCTTTCCAGCCCCCACCACGGCCTTCTCTATGGTGGGCTAGGCCAGCACCGTCCCTGGATGGTAGGTACTGCTTTTACCACTTTACCTGGGCCTATGTCTCCAGCTAGCTCGGGACCCTGTGAGACGGGGCCTTTCTACCTGAGTGTGGTGAAGTGCGCTTATCACTGGGGAAGACCAGGCTGGACGATCAGGAGTTCAAGGTCATCCTCAGCTATGTAGTGAGTTCCAAGTCAGCCTATGGGCCATATGAAGAGTCCATCTCAAGAAAGGGGACAATTTATTTGTCTGTCCTTTTTGGCTCACATCCTGACACAGGACCAGCTTGTTGAGCTGATTTTGGTAGCAGCATCCATCTGAGCTTATTCACTGCTCGGGGAAGATGTCTTTGCCAGGTGCAGACATGCTCTCCCCTTTAATCCAAAGATGAATTAATTACTCTGGGGGCAGGGGTGTGCCTCAGTTGGTAGAGTATTTGCCTCTAGCACGCATGAAACCTTGCAGTTGATCTCCGGAACCAAATAATGTGATGGCAAAGGCTTGTAATTCCAGCATCCAGGAGGTGAGGTGGACACAGAGGATCAGAAGTTCAAGGTCATCCTTGGCTACAGCTGTGTTCAAGGCGTGTCTGGGATCAATGAGACTCCTGTCTCAAAAACCAAACCAAAGCAGACTGCTTTGTGCTGACAGTTCAGTCCAGTCAGTAGAGTGCCAAGGGAGCCAGGCGCCTGTTCCTGCTTCCCAGACTGCTCTGTGGGGTGATGGTGGCGGGGGGGGGGGTGAGGGGAGGGAAAAGGGGGTGTTAGCTTGCTCAGTCTTGTGTTCCAGGTGCCAGCGGGTGTGGGGCTTCCTTTTGAAAAGACATCAGTGCCATTTCCCTGGGCTGGCCTGTGCCTTGGCTGAGCCTGGGGCTTCTCATTTGCAAAGGCCTTTGTCTTGACTTTCACATTGGCACAGAGTCTCCCTCCTGAAAATGCTTGTTGAGTTCAGGGTAAGGAAGGTAAAGGTTTCTCTCCGCACCTCTTTCCCAGGAGAAGGAAATGATGTCTGTGGACTTGCTCCACCTCTTGGAGCAGAAACTTTCTGCTTTTCTTCTGCCTTGCTAAGGGATGATCCCAAATCTAGACGACGCTGTTGTGTTTGCTGTGGAAAGAGAAGCTGAAAGCAGCCTCCACCAAACGTTTAGGGCAGCAAAGGCCAGGCTGATCATTAGTAACTCCAGATATGTAAGACAAAGAAAAAGTCAGTGAGTGCAGGCCTCCATCTGTGGTCCTGGCCACTCAGAGACTAAGGTAGGGGACCAGTTGAGCCAGGAATTTGAAGCCAGAGTGAGACACTTTGACATTATTATTAATTTTCACTTCTTATTTATTTGTTTTTGTTTGTGGAGGGTAGGGGTGGCCCTCCTGGCACGACCCACGTATGGCGCTCAGGTGACAACCTGTCAGAGTTCATTCTCTTTCACTGTGTGGGTTCTTTTTTTTTTTTGGTTTTTCGAGACAAGGTTTCTCTGTAGCTTTGGAGCCTGTCCTGGAACTAGCTTTTGTAGATCAGGCTGGTCTCGAACTAACAAAGATCCACCTGCTCTGCCTCCCAAGTGCTGGGATTAAAGGTGTACACCACCACTGCCCGGCTTCACTGTGTGGGTTCTTAACGATTAGACTCAAGGTTGGTGGCAGGTGCTTTCACCCACGGAACCATCTTTCCGGCCCAGAGACCCTGAAATGTAAGGAAAGACGGAAGGGCAGACTCTAATGAGAACAGTAAGGAACTTCCATGCTGGGGTGCGAGTGTGCTTTAGTCAGTGTCTCAGTCAGGGTTTCTCTCGATGCCATGTAAAACATGCGGCCCAAAGCAGCTCAGGGGAGAGTGGGTTTATTTCACTTATACATCACAGGCTGTCGGAGGAGGAAGTTGGACCGGAAGCTACAGGCGGGAACCGAAGCGGAAGCCATGGAGGATCACTACTGCCTACTGACTTGCTCCCTGTGGCTTACTCAGCCTGGATTTTTTTTTTTTTTTGATGGTTTTTCAAGACAGGGTTTCTCTGTAGCTTTGGAGCCTGTCCTGAAACTAGCTCTTGTAGACCAGGCTGGCCTCAAACTCAAAAGATTCGCCTGCCTCTCCTCCTGACCTCTGGGATTAAAGGCATGTGCGACCACCACCCAGCTCAGTCAAGGATTTTTATACCATCTCACCAGCCCCTTTTCTTTCATTTGTGAGATTGGTTTCATTTTTCCAGGATGTAGGTGAGGATGAACATGACATTCAATCTCTCAGCCACCACCTCCTGAGGTCTGGCCTTCTAGGCCAGTGCCACCAAGTCTGGTTTATTGTTATTTTTTAAAAAATTTTATATCCCCAGGAAAATGGAATGAATGGTAGAGCCTTGTGCACCAAATACTTTGCCAGACAGTGCACCGGAACAAGCTGATGAACCTGCATTAGCATCCATAGCCCTGCATGTGAGGATGTGGCTGGCGGTGACAGGGAAGCCGCCAATTCAGCTCTCATTCAAGATGCAGGAGCTCATTGGAACCGGATGGACTGGGAAGAAGAGTGCAGCCAGTGTGTCCTGTCTGACTGCCCCTTTCTTGTCTCTTTTACTTCATGAAGTCTTTAAGAGCCTTGAAATGCAGGAAGGCATCCGGAACCAGACAATGGGGTTCAAGACAAAGCCAGCTTCAGTGATACTGGCCCTCACCATGGAAGGAACGTGGGTGGAATCCACCAACAATTAATCAAGCCAGAATCTACTTTGCCCCAGGTCTGAGAAAAGCTGGGGATGAGTAACAAGCAACCCCAGCTGCTCTCTTTGTTCTAGTTGAGTGAACCCATAACCTCAGCCCAGACTGGTGCCTGGCCTCTGCCTCCTGGCACACGGAGGGCCAGGAAGAAAAAAAGTAGGTGAGGCATAGACTTTCCAATTTAGCCCCACTGAAATTAAATAGGCCTAGGCTAGGTGCTTGGCCCATGTGGTCTGAGTTCTTCACAAGATGACCATAGTTTTCGTTTCATTTCATTTCTTCTCTTTTGACAATCAGGCATATTAAAAATTAACAAATGGAATTTGAACTTGGAGGGTAAAAAATGACTCAGGAATAAGGTCCCAGAAGCCTCCTTGTGATCTTTGTCTTACTGATTGACTTAGAAGGGGGAAGAAGCCAGAAAAGCCAGGGTTAAGCAGGGACTCTTACTTTCTGCTAGACATCTCCATCTACATAGCTATTGTAAGTTCTTAGATGTGTCAAGAAATGTATAAAAAGTCAGGTGTGGTTGTATACTGGGTCCTGTAAGCCTGGCACTCAGAAGGCTGAGGCAGGAGGATGGAGGGTTCAAGAGGCAGTCTGGAATACATAGAGAGTTTTGCAGGTCAGTCTAAGCTTAGCAAGACCATGGAGAGAGGGGTAGAAGGAAAGGGAGACAGACAGAGATGGAACAGAGAAGAACACTTTTGAGAAGTGAACAGAAATTACTAGACACTTCTCTTGGAGAAACTTGATACCTAGGGAACCATTAAGAAGGCACCTTTACCATGCCTGACTCAGGGTTCCTATTGCTGGGATAGAACCAAATCAACTTGGGAGGGAAAGGTTTATTTTTATTTCATCGTACAGCTAATATAGTTCATCTTCCCGGGAATTCAGGGCAGGAACTCCAGGCAGAGCTGATGTAGAATCTATGGAGAGGGGCTGCTTACTAGCTCCCTCCTCATGGTTTACTCAGCCTGCTTTCTTATAGAACCCGGACCACCAGCCCAGGAGTGGCACCACACACAGGGCTGGGCCCTCAGATCAATAATCAACCAAAAAAATGTACCACAAGCTTGCCTATAGCAACCCAGCGAGAGCATTTTCTCAGTTGAAATTGCTTCTCCTATAATGATTCTCACATTAACATAAAAACTAGCCAGCACAGCACCTTACTAGCAGGTGCTAGTCTGGGTTGAACTCGACAGCATAAAACAGCTCTGGGGGAGACCCTTCACCCCTTCACTTTCACTTAGGATAAGGAAACATCTTACAGGATGATAGGATAACCAACCTACCCCCCTTCTGGCTTAGTTTAAGGTGTCTGGTCAACTGGCTTGTTTATACGTAACTACTGAACTTTCTTTTTTTAAATATTTATTTATTTATTATGTATACAATGTTCTGTCTATGTGTCTGTCTGCAGGCCTTCAGATGGTTGTGAGCCACCATGTGGTTGCTGGGAATTGAACTCAGGACCTTTGGAAGAGCAGGCAATGCTCTTAACCGCTGAGCCATCTCTCCAGCCCGCTACTGAACTTTCTAAAGGGCTAGAACTAAGTTTGTTAAGCCCTTACAGTCAGTGAAACAGCCTTTTATAAAATAAATCTTATCTATCTATCTGTCTGTCTGTCTGTCTGTCTATTATCTACCTATCTATCATCTATCTATTATCTATCTATCTATGATCTATCTATCTACTATCTCTCTCTCTCTCTCTCTCTCTCTCTCTCTCTCTCTCTCTCTCTCTCTCTCTCTCTGTCTAGTTTTGAGATAGGGTTTCACTGTGTAGCTCTGGCTGTCCTGGAACGCCCTACTAGGAGTTCAGAAGCCTCAGCCTCCTGAGTGCCGGGCTTACAGGACCCAGTATACAACCACACCTGACTTTTTATACATTTCTTGACACATCTAAGAACTTACAATAGCTATGTAGATGGAGATGCCTAGCAGAAAGTAAGAGTCCCTGCTTAACCCTGGCTTTTCTGGCTTCTTCCCCCTTCTAAGTCAATCAGTAAGACAAAGATCACAAGGAGGCTTCTGGGACCTTATTCCTGAGTCATTTTTTATCCTCCAAGTTCAAATTTCACTTGATAATTTTTAATATGTCTGGTTGTCAAAGGAGAAGAAAGTACAGCTCTGGCTGTTCTGGAACTCCCTACTTAGACTAGTCTGGCCTGGAATTCACAGAATCCACCTACCGCTACCTCCCAGGTGCTGCGACTAAAAGCATGTACCATCCCTCCTGCCTGCGAAGCCTTTTAAGGAGATTTGTTTCACACTATAGAATGGAACAGCTTGGCTGGAAGGCACTGGGGCTCAGCATCCCTGTGGTCCAGCCACTGGCACCTTCCATTTCTCCCATTGATATTTTCAATGTCAATGAAAAGCACTCTCAGCATTCTCTTATGATTAAATTTCGATAACTTTTATGGCCATGAAAAGATTACTATGTTAACATTTAAAACTGTACCTTCTGGGCCACTTCAGTCCTTGTTCCTTCCCTGGCTTATTTTTGATCCCTTGACACTTCGTTAATATCACAAAGCTGGGCCTTTTGTTTTTCCTACAGTACCTTATCTGCTACACAGCAGGTGCCTAATATGCACTTGAATGAATAAACAATGGCAGGCACTGTAACTCAAGCCCACTCCGTGCCCTCAGCATTATTCCCAGCTGCTAACTATAGGATGATTGACTTTTTGGTGGGCAAAGGGTGAGGGGCTATAACTGGCATCATCACCGGGGGATGCTCTGTGCTTGTAGAGAGCCCAATAAGGGTCCGGCGCCTGATTTAATGTTCTGCTGTCGTTTCAAAATTCTTCATACATTTTTCTTCACCTGAACTTTTGGTCCTCCCGCCTCTACCGCCTGAGTTCTGATTACAGGCATGAGCCACCACATCCAGTCTATGTGGGACTGGAAACCATACTCAGGGCCTTTTGCATGCTAGGCAAATGTTCTACCAAGTGAACTGTGGTACCATAGGAACAGGTTTTTTAGTGAGCCTACATCGTAGGCTGTGTCTACCAAAGAAACAGGGTTCTAGCAGCCAGAGCTGTTCTGTGTTCACGTCAGAACTTATTATTGTTCTAGAAAGAAGGATAGAGGGAGGAATGACCAAGGAACATGTCCTGTCCTCTCAAATAATGTTTAAGAATCGGAGGGATGGCTCAGAGGTTAAGAGCAGTGGCTGCTCTTTTAGAGGAGGACCCTGGTTCAATTCCCAGCACCCACATGGCAGCTGACATCTGTCTGTAACTCCAGTTCCAGGAGATCCAACACCCTCACACAGATATACATGCAGGTAAAACACCAATGCACATAAAAAATATGCATTGAAAAATTAAGAAACGATTTTTAAATTTTATTTTAGTATTTTACGTGTATGGGTGTTGTTCTACTTACAGGTATGTCTGTAGTGGATGCATGCCCGGTACCCTTAGATGCCAGAAGAGGCATGAGATCCCCTGGACTGGAGTTACAGATGATTGTGAGTCACAGTATGGGTGCTGGGAATCAAAACGGAGCCCTCTGCAAGATCAATAAGCACTCTTAACCACTGAGCTATCTCTCCAGCCCCTTAAAAATTAAAAAAAAATCTGCCTTTCCTTTCTTGTTGCTGTTTTCCCCTCTATCATGCAAGCATTTGCATTAAGAATGAAGCCATTGATGGGCAGCTACCCCAGCTGTGTCAATATGCAGCTAGGACCGAATGTGTTTCCTTTAGTTCTTACTCTGGTCATTGCAGAGCTACTGGGGACCCTAGTCAAGAGCTTTTCTTACTTGAAAAACAAAAGTTGCTTTCAGAGACAGTCTTGCTGTGTAGTCCTGGCCAATATAACCTCATTATACAGCCCAGGTTGGCCTCCAACTCTAGTAGATCCCCTTGCCTCCGCCTCCTGAGTATTGAAATTACAGATAAGAGCCACCACACTTGGCTCTGCTTAGATTATATCTTCAACAACACCTTGGTGCCCTTCTCTTTAGTCCCAAAGAAACACACAGAGGTCTACATTAATCATAAACTGGTTGGTGGCCTATTAGTTCAGGCTTCTTATTAACTCTTATTACTTATATTAGCCCATAATTCTTGTCTGTGTTATCCACATGACTTGGTACTTTTTATCAGCGAGGCAGTCTCATCTTGCTTCCTCTGCGTCTGGATGACACCTGCCGACTCACCCTTTCCTCTCCCCAGAATCCTCCTGTTCTCGTTTCCCCGCTTATACTTCTTGCGTGGCTATTGGCCAATCAGCATTTTATTAAAACAATTCACGACTATTGTCCCACAGCACCATATAGCTTCAGGCTGGTTCTTGCTACTTGACCAACTCAGCACTAAGGGAGAATCTGATGAGAATTCTTGATTGTTGATGCACAGAAGTCACCCTTGAAGCCAGGTGTGCTAGCACACACTTATAATCCAAGCACTTGGGTCTCTGGGAGTTCAAGGACAGCTTGGTCTACATAGAACACTCTAGACTAGATAGGATGACTCAGTGAGACTCCATCTTAGACCCTATCCCCTGGCCCTCACAAAAAGATTTTAAAAACCATACCCTCTTTTAGCACAAATTCTAATTGTTCTTAATAAAAACCTGGAGTCAGATATTAGGGGGTGAATGCTGAGAGATCAGAGAAGCAGTGTGGCCAGCCACTAGAGAGACCTTTTACCTCTACTGAATCCTCAGACCAAAAGGGCAATCCTGTCCTCAGACTGCATTCTCTGACTGATGGCTTCAGACGGCATCTCCAGACTGCATCTGTCTCTACCAAACCTCAGACTGCATCTGAACTCCTGTCTCCTTCTGCTTTATATTCCTCTCCCCACCCAGTTATATCTCTTCCTGTCTTTATCACCCTAGTGCTGGGATTAAAGGCCTGTGACTCCTGAGTCCTGGGATTAAAGGTGTGTGCCACCCCTGCCTGGCCTCTAGTGGTTTAGCTCTGCACTCTGATCTTCAGGCAAGCTTTATTTGTTAAAACACAAACACAATATCACTACACCCTCTGTATCTCCTCCTGTTGTAGAGTTGGGAACATTTCTTTAATGGAATAGTTAATTTGTTAGCCTTCCTCGGGGTGCTGAGCAAGTGAAAAGCTCAGTGGTTGAAGCCTCAGCCTTTTAGAGGGGTCGCTTAAGTGTTTGGATGTGCTGCGGGTGTGCAGGGAGGATCAGGAGCAGAGACTTTTCTTTTAAAGACAGACTCTCAAGAAGCCCAGGCTAGCCTTGAACTCACTGTGTAGCCTAGGATGACCTTGGCCTTCTGATGCCCTGCCTCCTGCACGCCCTGAGTGCTGGGGTGGAGGAGTGTACCACTGGCCTTGGCTTGTGCTGCAGACTGAACCCAGGGCACCCACCATGCACAGCACCCGGGTTACATTCTCAGCTATAGAAACTTTTATTTTTTTTTTTAAATTTATCTTCATTTATTTGTTTGTTTGTTTTTCAAGACAGGGTTTCTCTGTAGCTTTGGAGCCTGTCCTGGAACTTGCTCTTGTAGACCAGGCTGGCCTCGAATTCACAAAGATTCGCCTGCCTCTTTCTCCCAAGTGCTGAGATTAAAGGCGTGCACCACCACCGCCTGGCTGAAACTTTTATTTTTTAAAATGTATAGAAGTCACTGAGAACTGCCCTAGTGCCATCTGGGCGTTTCTGTCTGGTTATTACTTGAAGAAAGACTTGAATTGTTGACCTTTCTCAAAAGAAAACATACACATGGCCACAGGTGTATGAAAATAAAGATTCAGTGTTACAGTGTCTAATTGTCAGGTGGGCATGGTGGTGCCTGCCTGTGACCCTAGTACTTCGGAGGTAGAGATAGGATGATCAGGGTTACACTCAGCTACACACTAAGCCTAGGGCTAGCTGAGGCTACTTGAATCCCCCCAAACAACTACTAGCCCGCCAAAAACAATGACAACAGGAAGTGGCGAAGAGCTGGAATCCCTGTTTTTTAATTCCTACTCTTTAAATCCTGCTTAATCTTCAGTCCCTGCTTAGGGACAAAGGGACAGCTGAATCACTGGAGTAAGAGGTCCCCAATGCTGCCCGCGTGGTTCAGTCACGTCCCTGTCTCTCACTCGCTGAGCCTTGCGGGGGCGGGGGTAGGGTGTGATGCGCTCCTTAGTGGCTTGAGCCAACTTCCCTCAGACTCTGTCAGGGCTTTAGCTGGAGGTGTGAGACGCCATTGGGTGGGGAGGGAATGGTTTTGTTGTGGAGTGGCGGTTCTCCCAAGATCTGCGGCTGCTTCATCCTTCTAGTACATCCTGACTAGGCATGCTCCCTCTTAGTGCAAGTGTATCACCTCCAGCATCTGCCAGCCGGTCCAGATGCGGGACTTGGACTTACTTGAAAATTGTGGGTGGAGACTTTTGCAGACACATGCACTTGGCAGAGGGCCTCCGCCGTGGGAGGAGGAAGTGGTAACCCGAGACATCTCAGCTCTCTCCTTGTGACAGGCTGCCATCTGCCACCAGACTGTTGTCGGATACAGGAAGCAAACCATCACCTGCTGGGGAAAAGGAAGGGTGCAACTACCCTGCTGTGCCCTGTTTGGTGTCCCTGGTCACAGTGCGTGGCTGTGTTGCTGCAGTGGGGGAGCTTTGGCCTGTCCCAGGGGCATTGCTCATTCCTTTTGGTTTAGTTGGTCTCTGGGGTGTGGTCTTAAATATATCCATGAACCCTGAGGAAACTACTAAGTATCACTTTGTCTGTTTTCCTTCCATTACGGGAGAGGGACACCAGGTTACATTCTCAGAGCCCAGTGTGATGGTGCACACCTATAATCCCTGCACTTGAGAGGGGCAAGTGGGAAGATCCAAGAGTTTGAGAGTCTGTCTAACAAGAGTCAAACAAACTAGCCAAAACCCAAGGGCGGGGGAAAAAGCTCAGTGGAGGAGTACTTGCCTAGTAGCCCAGGATTCTATCCCCGGCACTGTCAAGCTGAAAACCAAAAACCCAAAAAGCCCATTTGAATACATTTCTTCAGAATCACTCAGCTCAATACCACTGATGGGAAAGTTCCCTAGGGGACAGTTTGAAGTCTCCATGAAAGTTGTCTCTAACTGCTGGGAGTGTAGGCATTAATGGATAAGTGGTATTGTGTGTGAACAGAGTTCCAGCAGGGACCTGCAAGGTTCCTAACTCCAACACCCTGTAGGACCTCAGCCCTCTTCTGGGCATCTTCTTGTCGCTTTGACTGAATGAGTGAAGTTCTGAGTAATGTGTATTTTGACATGAGCACGGCCATGTCAAAGAAGCCCAGGGCCCATGGGTAATTGGCAAAGCCATTACTTACATGGCCCAGGCTCAAGAGAAGTAGAAAAACTTTTCTTAGGAATCTGAGTATGAGTGCTTACGGGTGACTGAAAAGGCATGCAAAAAATGAGGAACTGTGGCTTCCTTCTTCTGGAAGTTACAGTCTGAGACAACTGTTGTCTGTAGAGACGTCCTGAGAAAACTACTTAACCCCTGCCCCCGTGCTGTACCTAATGAACTCATGGAGGTTACAGGTTGCAGTGGTACAGAACCCCAGTTTTACTGTGTGTGTGTGTGTCTGTCTGTCTGTCTGTCTGTCCTTTCAGAACCCACTTGACCCCGGCTTTACTGTGTTTGTTTCCTGCACGTCTGGCCTTTCCTCATTCCCTGGTCACTCCTAGCCAGGGTGATGGGACACAAGCCATGCAGGTTGGGTGGGTATGGATTAAAAGACCATAGAAAGATGACACAGCATCATTCTGGGTGTGACTGTGAGGGTGTTTCCAGGCAACAGTTGGCACGTGGATGAGTGAACTGGGAGGGTAGAGGACTCCATGTGAGACTGCAAGGTGCCGTATGCCCTTACGCATTTGTCTATATTTGTGCAATATGGAATATCGTGGACAAAGTCTCATGTAAATGAAGGAGAGTGAGTGACAATGATGTGGTGACATGAGTTCATCAGTGATGACAAACATCTCAGTCTGACGGAGATGCTGATGTGGGGGATGCTGATGCGGGGGAGGCAAGGGACATATGGGAAATCTTTTTTTTCATATTTATTGAGCTCTACATTTTTCTCTGCTCCCCTCCCTGCCTCTCCCCTCACCCTTCAATCTTCCCCCAAGGTCCCCATGCTCCCAATTTACTCAGGAGATCTTGTCTTTTTACAATTTCTACTTCCCATGTAGATTAGATCTATGTAAGTCTCTCTTAGTGTCCATATTGTTGTCTCGGTTCTCTGGGATTGTGGTTTGTAGGCTGGCTTTCTTTGCTTCATGTTTAAAAACCACCTATGAGTGAGTACATGTGATAATTGTCTTTCTGTGTCTGGGTTACCTCACTCAAAATAATGTTTTCTAGCTCCATCCATTTGCCTTCAAAATTCAAGCTGTCCTTATTTTTCTGCTGTGTAGTACTCCATTGTGTAAATGTACCACATTTTTTTATCCATTCTTCAATCGAGGGGCATTTAGGTTGTTTCCAGGTTCTGGCTATGACAAACAAAGCTGCTATGAACATAGTTGAGCACATGTCCTTGTGACACGGTTGGGCATCCTTTGAATATATACCCAAAAGTGGTATTATTGGGTCTTGAGGAAGGTTGTTTCCTAATTTTCTTGAGAAATCGCCACACTGACATCCAAAGAGGTTGTACCAGCTTGCATTCCCACCAGCAATGCAGAAGTGTTCCCTTTTCCCCACAACCTCTCCAGCATAAGTTGTCATCAGTGTTTTTGATCTTGGCCATTCTTACAGGTGTTAGATGGAATCTCAGAGTTGTTTTGATTTGCATTTCTCTGATGACTAAGGTTGTTGAACATTTCCTTAAGTGTCTTTCAGCCATTTAAGATTCCTCTGTTGAGACCTACATAGATATAATCTACGTGGGAAGTAGAAAGTATAAAAAGACAAGATCTCCTGAATAAATTGGGAGCATGGGGACCTTGGGGGAGGGTTGAGGGAGGGAGGGGAGTGGCAGGGAGGGGAGAAGAGAAAAATGTAGAGCTCAATAAATATCATGGGGGAAAATAAATAAATAAATATTAATTACAAAAAAAAGATTCCTCTGTTGAGATTAGGTCTGTACTCCATTTTTTTTTAAATTGGATTATGTGATCTTTTGATGTCCAATTTCTTGAGTTCTTTATATAGTTTGGAGATCAGACCTCTGTCTGATGTGGGGTTAGTGAAGATCTTTTCCCATTCTGTAGGCTGTCATTTTGTCTTGTTGATCGTGTCCTTTGCTTTACAGAAGCTTTTCAGTTTCAAGAGGTTCCATTTATTAATTGTTTCTCTCAGTGTCTGTGCTGTTGGGGTTCTATTTAGGAAGTGGTTCCCTGTGCCAATGCGTTCAAGTGTAGTTCCCACTTTCTCTTTTATAAGGTTCAGTGTGGCTGGCTTTATGTTGAGGTCTTTGATCCATTTGGACTTGAGTTTTGTGCATGGTGATAGATATGGGTCTATTTTCATTTTTCTACATGTTGATATCCAGTTATACCAGTACCACTTGTTAAATATGCTTTCTTTTTTCCATTTGATATTTTTTACTTCTTTATCAAGCATCAGGTGTTCGAAGATGTGTGGATTGATATCCGGGTCTTCTATTCAGTTCCATTGGTCCTCCTGTCTGTTCTTATGCCAGTACCAGGCTGTTTTCAGTACTGTAGCTCTGTAGTAGAGTTTGAAGTCAGGGATTGTGATGCCTCCAGAAGTTCTTTTATTGCAGAGGATCGTCTTGGCTATCCTGGGTTTTTTGCTTTTCCAAATGAAGTTGAGTACCGTTCTTTTGAGGTCTTTAAAGAATTTTGCTGGGATTTTGATGGGCATTGCGTTGAATCTGTAGATTGCTTTTGGTAAGATTGCCATTTTTACTATATTAATTCTGCCTACCCAAGAGTATGGGAGGTCTTTCCACTTTCTGGTGTCTTCTTCAATTTCTTTCTTCAAAGATTTAAAGTTCTTGTCATACAAGTCTTCCACTTGTTTGGTTAGAGTTACTCCGAGGTATTTTATGCCATTTGTGGCTATTGTGAAGGGTGTTGATTCTCTGATTTCTTCTTCAGCCCTTTTATCATCTGTGTACAGGAGGGCTACTGATTTTTTTGAGTTAATCTTGTATCCTGCTACATTGCTGAAAGTGTTTATGAGTTGTAGAAGTTCCTTGGTAGAATTTTTGGGATCACTTATGTAAACTATCATATCATCAGCAAACAGTGAGAGTTTGACTTCTTCTTTTCCAATTTGTATCCCCTTGATCTTCCTTTGGTGTCTTATTGCTCTATCTAGGACCTCAAGAACTATATTGAATAGGTATGGAGAGAGTGGACAACCTTGTCTTGTTCCTGATTTCAGTGGAATCGCTGGGAGTTTCTCTCCATTTAGTTGGATATTGGCTGTTTAGGTATGTTCCTTGTATCCCTACTCTCTCCAAGACCTTTATCATGAAGGGATGTTGTATTTTGTCAAAAGCTTTTTTGGCATTTAATGAGATGATCATGTGGTTTTTATTTTTCAGCTTGTTTATATGGTGGATTACGTTGACAGATTTTCGTATGTTGAACCATCCCTGCATCTGTGGGATGAAGCCGACTTGGTCATGGTGGATGATGGTTCTGATGTGTTCCTGGATTCGATTTGCTACTATTTTATTTAATATTTTTGCATCAATGTTCATGAGTGAGACTGGTCTGTAATTCTCTTTCTTAGTATTGTCTTTCTGTGGTTTGGGTATCAGGGTAATTGTAGCCTCATAAAAAGAGTTTGGCGGGGGCTGGAGAGATGGCTCAGCGATTAAGAGCACTGGCTGTTCTTCCAGAGGTCCTGAGTTCAATTCCCAGCAACCGCATGGTGGCTCACAACCATCTTAATGAGATCTGGTGCCCGCTTCCTCTTCTGACCTGCAGGCAGACATGCAAACAGAACACTGTATACATAATAAATAAATAAATCTTTTAAAAAAAAAAAAGAGTTTGGCAATGTTCCCTCTGTTTCTATTGTGTGGAATAATTTGAGGAGCATTGATATTAGTTCCTCTTTGAAAGTCTTGTAGAATTCTGAGCTGAAACCATCTGGTCCTGGGCTTTTTTTGGTTGGGAGACTTTTGATGGCTGTTTCTATTTCTTCAGCAGTTATAGGTCTGTTTAATTTGCTTATCTGGTCTTGATTTAATTTTAGTAAATGATATTTATCCAGAAAATTGTTCATTTCCTTTAAGTTTTCCAATTTTGTGGAGTACCCGATGATCCTCTGTATTTCCTCCATGTCTGTTGTTATGTCCCCCTTTTCATTTCTGATTTTGTTAATTTAGATATTCTCTCTCTGCCTTTTGGTTAGTTTGGATAAAGGTTTGTCTGTTTTGTTGATTTTCTCGAAGAACCAACTCTTTGTCTCATTGATTCTTTGTATTGTTTTCTTTGTTTCTATTTTGTTGATTTCAGCTCTCAATTTGATTATTTCCTGCTGTCTGCTTCTTTTTGTTCTAAAGTTTTCAATTGTTCTGTTAATTCACTAGTGTGGGATTTTCCCAGCTTCTTTATGTATGTGTTTAGTGCTATGAACTTGCCCCTTAACACTGCTTTCATTGTGTCCCATAAATTTGGGTATGTTGTGTGGTCATTTTCATTGAATTTTAGGAAGTCTTTAATTTCCCCCTTTATTTCTTCCTTGACCCATTGATGATTCAGGTGAGCACTGTTTAATTTCCATGTGTTTGTGGGTTTTCTGGAATTGGTATTGCTGTTGACTTCTAGTTTTAAAGCATGGTGATCTGATAAGGTACATTGGGTTATTCCAATTTTTTTTGTATTTGTTGAGGTTTGTTTTGTTACCTTTTGAGACGGTTCCATGAGGTGCTGAGAAGAAGGTATATTCTTTTCTGTTTGGATGGAATATTCTACAGATGTCTGTTAAGTCCATTTGAGTCATAGCATCTGCTAGTTCTCTTATTTCTCTGTTCATTTTTTGTCTGATTGACCTGTCTAGTGGTGAGAGGGAAGTGTTGAAGTCTCCCACTATTAGTGTGTGTGGTTTAATATATGATTTAAGCTTTAGAAGTGTTTCTCTGACATATGAGGGTGCCCTTGTATTTGGGGCATAGATGTTCAGTATTGAAATTTCCTCTTGATGGATTTTTCCTATGACTAATATGAAATGTCCTTCTTTGTCTCTTTTGATTGATTTTAGCTTGAAGTCTATTTTGTTAGATATTAGGATAGCTACACCTGCTTGTTTCTTAGGTCCATTTGATTGGTATGTTTTTTCCCAACCTTTTACTCGAGACAATGTCTGTTTTTGAGGTTGAGATGTGTTTCTTGTATGCAGAAGAAAGATGGATTCTGTTTTCATATCCAATCTGTTAGCCTGTGCCTTTTTATGGGTGAGTTGAGTCCATTTACATGAAGGGATATTAATGACCAGTGGTTGTATCTCCTGTTAATTTAGTTTTAATCATTGGTGATGTCAATTTGCACATGTTTTTCTTCTTCGGGATTTGCTGTAATGAGATCATCAATTGTCTGTGTTTTTGTTGGTGTAGCTTTCTTCCTTGGATTGGACTTTTCCTTCTAGTATTTTGTGCAGGGCTGGGTTTGTGGCTAGGTATTGGTGAAATCTAGATTTGCCATGGAATATCTTGTTTTGTCCTTCTATGGTGATCGAAAGTTTTCCTGGGTATAGTAGTCTGGGCTGGCATCCGTGTTCTCTTAATGTCTGCATAATGCTTGACCATGACCTTCTGGCTTTTATTGTCTCTACTGGGAAGTCAGGTGTAATTCTGATAGGTCTACCTTTATATGTTACTTGGCCTCTTTCCTTTGCAGCTCTTAATATTCTCTCCTTGCTCTGTATGTTTAGTGTTTTGATTATTATGTGGCGAGAGGACTTTTTTTTGGATCCAGTCTCTTTGGTATTCTGTAAGCTTCTTGTATCTTCATAGGCATATCTTTGTTTAGGTAGGGAAAGTTTTCTTCTATGATTTTGTTAAATAATTTTTTTGTGCCTTTGAGTTGAACTTTTTTTCCTTCTTCTATACCTATTATTGTAAGATTTTGCCTTTTTATGTTGTCCCATATTTCATGGATATTTTGGGTTCAGCTTTTGTTAGATTTAATGTTTTCTTTTTTTTCTAAAGGTTTATTTATTTATTCATTTATTCATTTATTCATTCATTCATTCATTCATTTATTTATTTATTTATTATGTATACAGTGTTCTGCCTGCATGCCAGAAGAGGGCACCAGATCTCATTATGGATGGTTGTGAGCCACCATATGGTTGCTGGGAATTGAACTCAGGACCTCTGGAACAGCAACCAGTGCTCTTAACCTCTGATCCATCTCTCCAGCCCGATTTAATGTTTTCTTTAACTGATGAGTCTATTTCCTCTATTTTATCTTCAGCCTTGAGATTGTCTCCTCCATTTCTTGTATTCTGTTGTTCATACTTCGGCTTAGGTTACAGGCTTTGACCTGTATCTGTAAATCCTAGTCTGAATTCCCTCCTGCAGAAGTCCCTGGGTTGGAGTTGGACCTGGAAAGGTTTCTGGTTCTGGTCTACTGCCTGGGAAGTTCCAGGCTTGGGTGCGTCCAAACCCTCAGAGGACCTGCTTCCTTCCTCAGAGGTCTCAGACTCGCTCTGGGACACGCAGGGGTTCCAGATTCCTGCCTATTCCTTTTGATGTCCCAAACCAATGCCGGACCCACAGGGGACCTGGCTCAGGCCTATTCTCTCTGAGGTCCCAGACTCGCACCTGGCCCCTCCGAGATCTCTGGTTCCTGCCTATTTCCTCAGAGGACCCAGCCTCACTCACGTCCAGGCTGACAGAGGTCCTGGCTCCGGCCTAGTTCCTGGGAGGTCCTAGACTCTCCCCCAGACCCATCGGTGTGTTGGCTTAGGTCTACGCCCTTGAAGGTCCTGGATTCACGTCCGGACCCTCAGCAGTCTCTCATATGGGAAATCTTAGTACCTCATTATCAACATCAGCTTGCTTTAACATTGTAGTCTTGGGCTGGGGAGATGGCTCAGTGGTTAAGAGCACTGGCTGCTCTTCTAGAAGACTTGGTTTGATTACCAGCACCCATATGGTGGCACAACTCTCTGTAACTCCAGTTCCAGAGGAGCTGACACCCTCTTCTCAGTGGGCACCAGGCATGCTTATGGTGTCCAGATTTGCATGAATGCAAAACACGTATACATGTAAAATAGTAAAATAAATAATTAAGAACTAAATAAAAGTAATTAATCTCTATTCTTATTGTTCATAATCTTTAAAAATGAGCATATAATTTAATGTTTCTGTTTGGTGGGATCAGGGTTGTACTCAACCTGATTGTGCTCAGATTGGTTTGGAACTTATTATGGAGCCCAGGCTGGCCTTGAAGTCACAGTAATTCTCCTGCCTCAGCCTCCCAAGTGCTGGGATTGCAAGCATGAGACCCCGTTCCTGGCAGGATATTGCAGGAGGCATCCAGGGTCCTGTGCTCAGAGATAAGCATAGGGAAACCAGGAATGTCCTTCAAAGGGAGGGCTGCATGGCCAGTCAACTGCCCATAAGGCTGGGTGTGGACGTGACCTTTAATAGCTTAGTGACTTTCTGTGCTGTGTGCTTGGCCAAGACCACAATGGATCCTTCCCCTGGCCCTTATTGTGAGCTTGTCCATTGATAGAAATTATCTTTAGGGAAGGTGTCACATGTAGTCAAGCCATAGACCCCATATTTATGGGAGATGTCACATATGCTTTACAAAGAGTTTCGGTATAGTCATGTCTTAAACTTTATTTGGCACACAGTATTGAGTTAATTATCACCAGCAATGCATTATATATATATATCTCAAAACTGAACTTCTTTCTTGCTACTGGCAGATCGTTATTTTCTGCTGGCAGTGGTGGTCACAGAGACCCCCCACAACATACATAATTTAAACAAGACCAGGCTGGGACCTGGGGGAATGTGGTGGTCTTATGGCCCACAGCCTTGTGGAGTCAAGGAAAGGCAGCAAACAAGGCCATTGTGGTCTCCTTGCTGTGTCTTCCTGCCTTGGTGGCCTTGGTAGTCTCTCAAGCCTGAATCTCAGCAGCTCTGGGACAGCGACGGGCTCTGCCGTTCTCCCAGCCCTCACCATACTCTTTGAAAGCTGTGTTGTAGTTCATGAGCATTTTGCACACTAGAAGAAGCGTCAGATCCCATGGGAAATACAGTTATAGATGGTTGTGAGCTGATATGTGAGTGCTGGGAATTGAACTCAGGACCTCTGAAGAGCAGTGCTCCTAACCGCTGAGCCATCTCTCCAGCCCCATCGGTACAATATTTTTAAGTTTTATTTTTCTTGGCCTGGAGAGATGGCTCAGTGATGAAAGCATGGCACAGAGCATGAGGACTGGAGCTTTGATTCCCAGAACCCACAGCAATGCCAGGTGACTGTTGGGACCTTTAAGGCAGAGAGCAAGACTCGCCCTGTGAGTGAGCTCTGGGTTTGACTGGGAGACCCTGTCTCAATAAATAAGATGGAGGGGTCTTCACATGTGCATATCCACCCACCCACCCACCTGTTGGTGGAAGGCTTCTCATTCATTTCCTGGCTGCCCAGACCCAAAACAGTCACACAGAAACTGTATTATTACAACACTGCTTGGCTCATTAGCTCATGCTTCTTACTGGCTAGCTCTTGTATCTTAAATTAACCCATTTCTATTAATCTGTGTATTGCCACATGGTTGTGGCCTACCGGTAAGGTTCTGTCCGGCATCTGGCATCTGTCTCCTGTGGCAGCCACATGGCTTCTCTTTGACTCCTCCTACTCTCTCCTCCTCTATCTGCTTGGAATTCGTGCCTTGTTCTATTCTACTTTACAATAGGTCCAAAGCAGCTTCTTTATTAACCAATGATATTCACAGCATACAGAGGGGAATCCCACATCACCCACCCACATATAAATGTGCATATACACATACATCATATATCCATGGGAAAAATGGGGAAAATTGATCTCCCCCTTACAGTGTGAATTCCCTAGGAAGAAAAAAAAATGTGCCGTAAATTTTGTTGATGGTCCAGCAGCAATGAGCCGACAAGTCATGACAGCCTTTGGGGACAGAGAGAAACACAGACTCCCCTGCCAACTGATGAAGTTTTCTTTTTCAGGCATCAGTGCAGCTCCATGTCGGGCAGATGGGACATCTTCAGGGGTCTGAGTCAGGCAGATGGCACATCTTCAGGAGTCTGAAGGTCTTCCCAGCCTGCCTTTCATCTCTGAGATAAAGGAAACAT